>BMAO01030634.1:0-16711 GCA_019973975.1 Trichonephila clavata | reverse complement strand
GGTTCTTACCAGCATTTATAATGTTTAAAAGAAGGCAGTGTTTACCCAGATCTCACCATTTAACTTAAAAATTTTTCTTGTATGCTAAATCAGTGGTCTTCACACTGTGTTCCATGGAACCCTGGGTTGCCACGGCATCCCCAAGGGTTCCATGAGTAACAATACAAAAATTGAAAAGAAACTATTAATATGTATGCAAAATGGATTCACGTTCAGTATGAAGTTTCTATACCCGAACTTAAGATCCTCCCTGTAATAAGAAAACTGAAAATTTTATTTATACGTAATAACTTTATATTTAGCAATACTTTTAAAACTTTATTTAATACGATAAAAGAATATTAAAGCGTTTTATCTTTATATGTTCTACCACTAGATTGTGAATATTTTATTGTTTACTATCCCAGATTCCATGAGACAATTTTATACTAGTCAGTACTTACAATTTTAAACTTACTATTCAATACTAGTTAGTACATATATTGCAAAATAAATAGTTTTCTATTAAAAAATGCACTTTTTGCATTTGAAAAAAAACTTCTATAAAGAGAGGGTGAAACTTTTCAACATATCAACAGATTCTATGTTAAAAATTAAATTTAACAAGAACAGCTCCCAAATTTTATGTTGTAAATTTACAGGATTTCTCACACAGCCATAAACATTTTAAGCCATTCAGAACAATATGTATATGAAGAATATTTCTCAACGTGAGTGGTTAAAAAACAAATATAGAATCAAATTAAACTCAGAATATGTGTAATGCGATTTCATTTAATCTCAGCAGACCTAGACTTCGACAGTTGGTGTGAAAAAATGAAAGCTCATATCCCAATTACTAAACATAATGCATGGGTATGATCACAGATTAGTTTTAATAACAAGTAAATTATATTAGAAGTAGATTAAAACTTTTTAATAATAAATGCAATAATTATTTAGTTGCCTTTACGTAAAATACCTACAACATATTGATTACTTTTTGAATATTATTTAAAAATATATTCTTCTAAGTGTGTGTGTGGGGAATAGGGTTCTACGAAAATACTTTCTAGTTTTAGAGGTTCCACGAAAACACCTTGTACTTTTAGAGGTTCCACGAGTTGAAAAGTTTTGAAGACCATTGTTCTAAATACTCAATCCATTCTCCTTATATATATATAGTTCCTATTAGCATTTATAACACTTAAAAGAATGCAGTGTGTGTATACCCAGATCTCATAATTTCGCTTGAAATTTTTTTTTTATGTCTAATACTCAATCCATTCTCCTTAAAAATGACATATATTACTCCTCATCAAATCTATGAAATATTCTTTAGTGTAATTTCATCTATTCTCTAATGAGAGTCATCTGAATCATTTGGCGTCATTTCTCACCTCTGGCGACCGCGGTGCCTTTTCCAAAGTTGTTTTTATTAATGACTCCATGACTAAGGGAAAAAGGAACGGTTTTAAATTATATCAGCAGTTTCATTGATTATGACCTATCCTAAAATGTGGCCTAATGAGAGGTTTGCGGTTTAATAAATGTTGTTAAGTACGGGCGTCGCTTGGCCTGAGGTTATAAAAAAAGTTTGAATTGTCATTAAGAGAGATGAAACGTTGGTCGTTTCTTAAATTTCCATTTATTTCTCCAAATAGAAGTATTTAACGGATGACAAGTTATCATTTGTCTTATTGAACATTTATAGTTGTTTCTGAAATTGAATTTGAGATAACTAGCTGAATCACTTGACGTAAGGGAAAAGACATTTCATGGCGAAGTAGATAGGAATATATGGGTTATTTGAAAAGGTGAATTAAATAATTATAAGAATGAGAAGGAAATGATGATAAAAAAGAGTAATAGGAAATATTAACACAACATATTAAATGAAAAAAATTCTGAAATGAATATCTTCAATTTTTAAAAATATTTTCAACAAAATCGCAACATTTTATATGGTTAGTATTACTGACATTGGTAAAAATATCTTTGATTATGGCGAAATATGAAATAAAGGTAAACTATTTTAACGCGTTTACAAATAATTTTAAAAAAATGTGGAATTATCAACCTTGGCAATAATTAAATTTCGATATATTGATGAAAAGAGTCTAGATTATTATGAAATTTTTTTTTATTTAAAAAAGAAAGCAAAAATAATTTAATAATCGAAATGCGAACCATTTTTAAAATATTTTTTAAAAGAAGATTTTAAAAAAAATTGAAACTAAAACGTACGGGTACGGAAATGAACTCTATGTTCGTAAATATATAAATCCGGTTTAGTGGTTAGTGACGCTGAATGTTGTGCCGTACGGACTGGGTTCGAATATCGGACAAGGCATGGATGTTTGTAAATGTATATAGTCTTTGTGGCATGGGGGTAACTCTAAATAGCCGTCGAGCCCTCTCGTGAGGTTTGTGGAAGGGGAAGAGAGGTGGGAGATCCCTGATCACCTCCAGGGAGTTCTCCCTCCAAATTGGGTCAGAACCGAGCCAAAAATCGTACTGTCACCTGTATGGTGCTCAAAACTACGGATAACGACAGACGTACATCTAGCTCTTTGCCGAGATGAATTTCATGTGGGCCTCTATATGACACCGTCAGACAGGTGGCATCAACAACAACAAGTATATAAATATATATATATAAACTTTTTAAGTTTGCTTTTTTAAATTAAATTTGGTATATCTAAAGCGGAATTATTTTATTGTTTTTAAAATGATCTGTATTTTTAATAATATTTTGGCAGATTTTTATCTATTAATTGAGTTAAACGTTTTATTTAAAAAGCGCTTCGTAAGAAAATAAGAAATGTTTCTTGAAAAATAAACCTTTTTTAAAGAAGAATAGTATTGAATTAGAGCTTATTCATATTTTTGAAAACTCACGAAATGAACAAACTAATTGAAAGTCACATGCATTTAAGACAAAACAGACATTTTCTAGCACTTAAAAGTACAAAGTACGGTTTTACAAATGAGCCTTCATTCAGAAACATTTATTTCTAAAGATCATACTTCAACAAAGATTGTTTGAAAATGTTTCATTCTGAGTAAAAATAGTTTTAATTAACCCTTGACAAAAATTCAGATTAAACAATAATACATAATGTAATAAATATACAGATTTGGCTGTAAAAGCTTAAATTTTTAAAAATAGTGTAACCTATAATGAAAAAGTTACCAACCAAATGCGCCATTTTTACAATAACTTAGAATTACAAAATGCATTACACCACGAAATTCAATTTAATCCCAGACATATTATTTCTAACTTTCTTTCAGACGTATACTTCTTGTAAAATTATACCCATCATTTCTTCTTCAACATACATTAACACTAAATCTTTTAGAACCTGAAAAATTCGTAGGTGCTTTTTTCGCATCATTTTTGTTATCGTAAAACCTTTTACAGTTGTCATTACTTACACAAAACCTCACCACTTAAATGAACATCCAATTGCACCTAACAATGCCTCGCATTACAACAATGAACATTAATTCCTTCCATTCATGATGTAACTCTAAATTGAACTTAAGTATCATCAAAAGACCTGCCAACATCCTGCTGCGCTTATTGATATATATACAAATATATATATATATAAAGACGCACAAGCAGCGAGTACGAATATACCACCAGAGCGAGAGAGAATAGCCACACACTTCATCAAGCAAAATAGCAACATTTGTTAAGTTACTATTATGTTCCCCACACATATTTGTTCTCAGCCTAAAGCCTCACCTTTTCGAGAATGTACACCAGGAAGCAAATGGTAGCTGGCATACCTACAGGTTATGAGTGATTCTTATCACCATCGTTGGTACAATAAAACTGAAAATATAGTGGATATATATCTCTCGGATGGAATGGTGGTATGCAATCGACGAGGCGTTAGTTGTGGACTGAAATACAGGTTTTATGGCTATAAACCAACACTTTGAACTTTATGTCTTTCAGCGTATGGCGGCATCAGGATTATAGGTCGTATTAAACCATTAAAAGTAAAATATACCTATCTTTTCAAAAAGAAGCGTAGATACGTATCTGAAAGTATATAAAAGCAGCTTGAAGTCTTTCGAAAGGTTTCTCTTTGCTCGGTAAATGGATGGGGCTGATGTTGGTCTTATGTATATATATATATATATATATATGAAAAAAGCTAGAGAAATGGCACTTTTATCAATTCAAGAAATCGTAATACTCCTTTCATGTAAATAAATATATTTTCCTATTTTTGAGAAATTCAGGGAGTTTTGTTTTGCCAGTTTTATTTTCCTCACTTTATTAAATTATAATAATGATGTACTATGAAAACTTATGTTATAAACTCATGCTTAGAAGTTTTTTCCTCCAGTGCGCATTATTTTCATTTGTGAATTACTATTACGTTTTATTTTATATCAGAGTAAAAATAATTAAAAACCTGTATTTAGTTGATCATTGGCATTCTTGGTAGTTCCTTCAATGTATATGATTTTTTTTGATACAGGTATTTAAAATATGAATTTGTAGAGCTAAATTATCATTTGAAAATATTTAAAGATAAATTTTAAGATAAATATTCTTAAGTACAATTGTAATTTTGCATAAAGCACTATATAACGCTTTTTTCCATTTAAAATTTTTTGTTTTCCTGAATTCAAACTTTTGCAATACCGTTTTCAGTAATTAAATTTCTTTTTAATATGTGAAAACATTTTAACATAAGAAGAGCAAATAAATTATTAGAAATAATCTAGTGATTCCTTAGTAATTCTGTTTCATCTTTCTGATTCAATAAAATCAAAAGTGAATAATCAGTGCATATAATAACTTCCTTTAATTATAATTCTGTATATTTTTAAAAGAGGAAAAAACGTTATGAGATATAGCTCCTTCACTAGCCAAACAATGTTTTTCATATGTTCATTACAATGTAGGTTATTTTCAACAAATTATTAAAATTTTTGTATTAACAATTGATTATATGTACAGATTTTGCTGTTAAAGTATCAAATAAAAATTCTTAAATGCCTAATTCACGCAAAAGAACTAAAATTTGCTTCCTTATTAGAATGAGCTGACTTAAGAATTTTTATAATTTTAAAAATTCCTTAAAATAAAATAGATGTCACCTAATAGGAATCGAAACTATATTAAAAGATAAATTTCATTCTAAACATTTTTTTTTCTTAATTATATATTTATTATATTTATTAAGTAACTGACAGGAGAAGGAAATTTGTACTCGATCCTCACATATTTGTGATACATATATTATTAAGAATAATTATGTATTTAATTTGCTAGAATTTTTTATAAATATTTTATATTTTAAAACCCTGAATTTTTATATCTAAATCTCAGTATTACTTTCTTAACATTAAACAATTATTGTGTTTAAATTTAATAAAAAAAGTATCATATGCTTTATAAAAAAAAACCTATTTACCCAAAACATTTAAATATTTTACGTATAATTATCTGAAGGGAAAAAAGGAAAGAAAATCAAAAGGAAACCATCATCTGTTAACAGATCGTAAATTGCACACTCTAGGATAGATGTTTCTTATAATACGTTTTCCAATTGAAAAGATTAAAAATAAACACGAATTTCAATATGAATATAAATAATCCATTGTATTTGAATACATAAGCATTTCCTGCAAATATCTGTTAACACCTTAGTAAAATATTGTACCCATTTTATATTAGTAATCAATATTCATTCAGATTTCGAATAAGAAGTAAAATGTTTTAGACTGTTGCATATTAACAACAAATAATATGCAATTATTACATAAACAGTTTCAAAATACTTAAGTAAACAGAATAACATGCTTACATAAACAGTTAAAAAAATTTTATCTTTAAAAACGGAATGCATAATTTTAAGGATCTGTAAATAATAAGTTAGATTCCAAAATCAGATGCGCTTTTGTTCCAAGTATAGAAAAATAAATTCAACAAAATAACAAACAATAAAACAAAGTAATAAAACGTTTTAAAAATAAGTATAAATAAGTATTCATCATTTCTGTAAAAGAATGGATTCACTTAAGTTGCATGCACACAAATTATAATAATTATTCATGACAAAATTACACTCTCACGTTATGTTCAGATTGGAAATTCGGAAGCTATTAATTGGTTCTTAAATATTTAATTCTATGGCACAAGTAATGTATTAACAAACAATTTAGCACTGGTTTAAAAATTAATGATAATTCTCTATGCGTGAGTTTGCATATTTATCATTTTAAAATACTTATTTTAAATACTCTCTCATCTTTTATGGAATAAATATTTAAGAGATATATATATATATATATATACTGTCAATCTTGTATGGAAATATAATAGTTTCAAATAACATGTAATTATTACAAAAACAGTTTCAAAATACTTACGTAAACAGAATAATAAGCTTACATAAACAGTTACAAAATGTTTTTGGAAGTATTTTATTTTTAAAAGCGGAAAATAATAGTTTCATCTCATTTTATAGCGCTATATTTGCACTTATGTCTAGTAATTATAAATGAATTTGGAAATTATTTATGCCCAAAATGGAAAGAAAAATTTTGAATGCAACTTCTGATGATTATTTTAGCATCAACGATATTTCCCTCATTTTATTATTTAACAAATGTTTGGTGCAGTTTAGCCAGAATTAGCCCTTGTGCCCAAACCCAAACACTCACCCACTCATTTTATTATTTCAGATTAAGATAATTTTTGTGTAGGCTGCGTAAGTTCTTAGAGCAAATTAAGAACACACATGAAATATACAATCAAAAAACATTTTTTTAACCAAAAAGTAATTTTAATTTTCAATTTTTCAGGATATTTCAATATTTTTATTTACCCTTCTAAAATTTTTATAAATACTTTTTCTTCATATCTTTAGAAGTGTTTCCCACAATTCTTTGCATGAATTTAGTTGTAATACATATGTATATTTTCACAATTTCTTTTCTATCAAACACTAAGAAGAATATTAATAAAAGAATAGGTGCAGCTCTAATTTTGTGGATTTTTAATAAATAGTTCTTTATTTATATTTTTATACCACGCTCAGATTTACGAAATATACATAAAATAAGAGTATAGAGTATTTTATAAATTTATAATAAATTTTTTTTAAAAAAGCTGTAGTTTTTAAATACATCACCAAAAAAAATTGAAAGTTGAGAAAAGTCAGTTTTGAAAATCAAAATAAAATCAATGAAAGAACCAAAACCTACTATTAATTTTCATACGCATAAAATATTTATGTTTATTGTAAGTATTTTAAAAACAAAAAATTCGGACTAAATTATTATGTATTAAAGAGTAAATATGTTAAAAGGAAATGAAATTAAAAATTGCAATATGTATCAAATTCTTTTTCAGTTTATGTGTTTCTGAGCTTGTAAGATTATATTATAAGAGATTATACTATCATTTTATTTCTAATTTTATTAAAAAATATGATTAAAAAGCCCCAGACTGATATGTAATTCCATTCCCCATTTTCCATTTGTAAATTTTCTAATGATTTTTTGTTCCAACTTTGAATTTATAAACTGTATAGCAAATTGTAAAAATAATTCGTACAGCGTATCTCTGATATTTCTTTGGAGTATTTGTTTTAAATAATTGCGCGAAAATTTGTACTTTCATTTTGTGTTACATTTCTTATTTGAAGAAGTTTGTTATCAACCTTTGATAGATTGGCATAATTTGGGCCAAATGACCTTCAAATGTCTACTGTGGGGACTTGATTAGAGTTAACAGCCTGGTAAAAGTATGACTCCTTTTCTCAGTAGGATATTTAAAACGTTGAATCTTCTGTCTGTTTGTAGACATAATGAAAAAGTCACATGCTCTAATTTTTGCTTTTTTCCCTTTTTTCTTTTCTCTTTTTTTTCTTTCACTTCAACACACTGTTGAAAAATTAAATAACTCACTAAATAAAATACCTAGGGCTATGACATTCTACACAAATATTAAAAAAGTCACAAATACAATAAAAGTAATAAAAAAGTCACTATCTTGATCATTTTAAATTATCGTATCCATTTAAGTGTCTGTGCATACTTAAGGCTGTAATTTGTGGAGAAATTTTCAGGTTTTTCTTTTAAAATACGCTTTATTTTGTGCTTCTATACAATAAATAATTATTTCATTACTTCTTCCTGTAACTTTACAAAAGGAAAAATTATGATGAAGAAAAGCTTTTGAATAATAGGTTTTTTTTTAAAAAAAATGGCATTCAAACAATATTAATTTCAACAATGTTACTTAATATCAAAAATATTTTTTTTTAAACTTTGATTTTTTGACTTTTTAGCAACAAAATTTTAACATAATATTAGATCTGAAAATAAATTCCTTTATTGATCACGGGATGGACATATTACATTATTTAACGTTTTAATCTTGAAATTTTTTGTAACAAATTAGTTTTAAAATTTTGAAATACATCCATAAGCATTTCGTTCCTCAATAAAACTATTATATATCGAGCTAAACATTGCACCAATTTACGAACTGTTTTTCCATCGTGATAAATTAACATTAAGAAAATTCACCTGTTCTTCTCCACAATACAATTACTCAACAGACTCCATTAAACATCGAACAGAAGGGCAAAGGTAACACAAACCTCCTACCAGCTGCAATACACCTAATTAAAACTACGCGTCCCCCTTTATAAACTCATAATATTACATTGGTCACTGAACAGCGGTTTTTTTACCAACATGGGCAGCCATTGCTGATACACCATCGATCGGTACTAATTGGTAGAATAAGGACCTCCCCACGGATTAAATTATCAGGGGGAGAGGGGGGAATTTTTTTCAGTCAGATATCAGTGGTGTAATTTAAGGCGCTTGGATGATGAAGTTGTAACAAAATGTGAAATGTGATGGCTCTATAACTAGAATGATTTGCCAAAAGCTTTGGAGTCATGGCGCCACCGTAGTAATTGCAGACGGCTGGTTTCTGGCCTTTTGGATGATTTGCGTCGTTCGCTTGCATTGTTATCACCAGAAATTGGATATCTAAGTGTATGTTTTATGCGGCTATAATAAAGAAATGCTGACTGGGTGAAATAAAGGAATGAAGTCATTAAAGTGAAAGCTGCTTCAGAAAATCTAAACACAATCGCTGAATAATAATTGAATTGTAGAGATTTTCCAGTTTATATTTTATTTTTACCTATATTTACACATATTTATAAAAGTACTTATATAATCCAGAACTATATCTATAATAAAACAAAAATATTTATTAAGTGACAATAAAATAAGTTATCTTTTTATCTTTATGCATCTTGTTTAATAGATGCGGAATATCAATATTCAATTCACCCATTTTATACTTAAGGAATGATAAATTTTTCAATGCATTTGATTTCATTAAGTATCAAAATGTTATCGAGATAAATAATCCAGCTGTTGATATTTGGAAATTTTTTATAAAGAAATCAGTTTTACAGTTTTTATTGTACAATTTTATCTCAATTGGTGTAATCGTGTATGTAAACTTGTGGGTACTAAGACGCCGAATAATAGACCTTGAAAATTTTTTTAAAATTATATTAAACGCATTAAGTTATTAACTTAAGAAACTAATTACAATTTAAAAGGAAGAAATATTATTAATAATAGAAATAATATTTCTGGTACTGCTATTTGTGTTTAAATGAATGTTATATAAATAGCATCACGTTTTCTAATATTTAAATATTTGCTTCTGAATGTATTACAGCATAATTCATGTAACTTTAATATTAATAATAAAAAATACCGCGATTAGGTTTTCAACAAAATATTTTCATGAAATTATTTATAAATGTAAAACTATGATTTTATCATATGTGATTGTGTATAATTTTTCAAAATTTAAAATATATCTTGAATTTCTTTTATTATACATATTATCTATTTTACATTTATGAAGCAACTCTCTCTCTCTCTCTATAAGACCACCACCAACAACACCAACAACAACAACAAAAGCCAGGTGAAAATTACTTATCATCAATTTTAAGTACTTCTCCTATGTGGAATGTTGTGACTAAATTCTACCAAAGACAGCAATATAAAATAAAAGCACGAATATTTTATTTATTTTTGAGTATCAGTAATTTTTCTTTCATAACGTTAAAGTCATTCAGAGCAATAATGAATAGCAAATGCTCTATTAAGTAATGTCTCATGTTTTTAAAGTTTTGCATTGTTTAACAGATATATCAGCATCAGAATTTGATGACTGTATATAATTTATATGTAAATGTGCATTAAAATAAGTTTATAAAAGTAAATTAAATAATAATTTTAAAGCTTATAATATATACTTACTATATATTTTTATTGCAAATAAAAAATAAAATTGTTTGTTAGTACTGTACAACAAATAAATGCCATTAAAAATTACTTCGATGCTTACGACAAAATTATTTTATTTTTATTAGAATTACTTGAAATGCTTCCATAAGTAGTTATTATTATCATTATTTTCAAAGTTTGTAACCAATAATATCGCAGATCAAGTCTCACTTTAGATTAAAAAAATAACCGTATTAATTTCAAACATAGTTTTTTCCCATCCTTTCATTGTGTTTGTTAAAATTAAATGCATGCTTCGCATATCATTACTGCTGCTGAAAGAAATCTAAGTGAATATAATCCTGCGAAATCTGAATTAAATAGTAATAAGTTATTTAATCCATAAATTTTAATTTAAAAATAATGCACTTTAAAATTTGTACAGCCATGTGTTATATGACCGAAAACAGAAATTTGAAAAATTTGTATATTCAGGGTTCGCCCAGTTTTTTTTTCTTTCTGTATTTCTTATAAGGGTCGAAAGTCCCCATGCCGCCAAACATTTTTTATTTTTATTTTGTCAACTTTCGGGGGAAAAACAGTAAAAAACTAATTGTTGAATAAATAATTAGCAATTTAATTATTAATTACAAATAATTAATTAAATTTTACGTACTGTATACTTAGGATTATAATGAATCGAAATAAAATCAAGGGCTTTGGGGGGGGGGAGAGTCTGGACCCAAGCCCCCCACCCTTGTGTGCGCCACTGGAAGGAACTTCTATTTTTTTTCTTTTTGTCTAACTTTTCAATTATGTATATAATAAATACACTAAATGTCGTTTTGAAATCTGCATTTTAATTTAACATTAGTTTGTAAAATTACTTATGAAATTTTTTGAAACTGAAAGAAATGCATCGTTTCTTACGTTTAATGCCCATAAATTAAATTATAATGAAGAAAATACAAAGAAATCATAACTTTCCAGCTGTTCATCAATGTTTGTTGAACCCATCCAACTACTATATCTTCTACTATATTCCCTTACATACAAATGATATATAGTACTAATGTCCTAGTATGTGAGGTCGCGAATCTGGTACTCTGCAATATTCAAGTCCAGTTGCGAGTTCGAGGTCTGAATCGTTTTTTTTTTTCAGTATCGTTATTTGGCTAAGATATGATTTTTAAAATAGACAGGTCAACAGACTTTATCTTAATGTCGTTTTCAGTGTTTAGAAAAATACGCAGAGAAAATAAATGTCCTCATAGAATCGCAAAGATTTTGAGTTTTTGCTGAGTTGCATGTCAATTAGCCTCTAAAAGTGGTCGAAAAATTATTAAGTACTTACGTATCTAAAAATCCCGTTCAGTTTCGGGTAAACCCAAAATTTATATTCCATTCAAAATGTGTTGATAAAATATTGTCGGCTATAAATGTCTAGAAGGTTTTATTAAAAAATTAATTCTTTGAATATAAAACATAAAACATTTTTCTTAATCATATATTACATTCTGCAGTTTTAATTCTGGAATAAAGTTTGTGAATTGTATTTAATAGAATTTATTTTTATTTTTAATATAAAAAAGAAGGATCAAGTAATAAATTATTTCGAATAGGAAAGGAAATGAATAAAAATATAAAAAGTTTCTAAAAAGATTTTATGAGTAATTTGGACAAATTTATCGCAAAAACTCTTATCATTTATTTACTGTTATCAAAAGCTTCATAATAATTATTTCTTGTTATGAGCTAAGTCAAATAACTCAAGAATAACTGCTTTAAGTGTTTTGTTTGAATATATCAGACAAAAACTTCAAGCAGTTTTTCCTTAATTATAGGAAACTATTACTATAAACTTCAAATATGCTTTGAAACTGCAACTTTTGAAATTGCTTAAAATGGATTAAATATAATCACTTACCTAGTAACATTAAAAGAATTACTAAAAAAATAACAGAAAAATGGTTATTTGTTTTTATTATTACAAGAAAAATACGCAATATATACCTTTCGTTTTGAAACAAAAAAAGGCCTTAAATTTAAGAAAACGTGTAAAATTCAGTTTATAAATAAAGCTGTTTTGAAACATTTAATGCAAATTATCTTTCAGATGAAAAAATTGGATTAAAGAATTTTAATTAATATTAAAAGTAAATTTATTATTATTTCTTCCCCTTCATTCATTTTTTTTTTACTTTTATGTGTTGCAAATAAAGAAAACAAGTAAATCATGAGTTAATTGAGCAAGTACCATATTTCCTAGGTTTCCCACTACATCTTGTGAGGATTTTAAGTTAAATATTTGATATCAAAACTCGAACCCTCGACTGAGCTTTAACTCTGTCCATTTAACAACGGCAGCAGTCTGCTCTAAAATATAGCAATGCTAACATATATATAGGCCAATATTTCCCCTATTACCACTTAACTCCAACATTATACAATGCGATTCATAAAGAAGTATACAGTTTCACTGCACTATAAGTCAAGAATAATTTAAGATATTATATATTACTTAAAATAGAATTGTGTGTGTATGGGAGTCTAAGTTTTGTTAGATTCATTCACAGATGTTCTATGTGAGAACCTCTTAGTCACACGACATACATCGAGCAGATAATCCATTGCCATCCAAGTGCGTGTTAAGATTTCTGAATCAAGTCCATCGAACGGACTGAGATACACTGTTTCAACTGTACTAGATCTACAATAAGAGAAGGGAAGAATACCTACCCACAGGAAGAACTTATAAAGTGTTGAATCAAGAATTCTGGGGGGTCGTTGGGTAAGTGGCATATTGCAGTCCGTGACTCTTCTAATCAATCGGTAAGGTAGAGGCTCATCGAAGTAATCTCGCACTTTGGCCAAACAGTGTAGTAGTGCACCATCCAATTGGAGAATGAAATAGTCAATGTCGGTCCTACAACTGTGGCAAAAGTCGAAGGTTTAACATAAGCGAAAATGTAGCTTTGGTGACAGTTTGCTTAATTCAAGAGCACAATATCCTTTTTCACTGTAGACGCCGCCAAATATATTGATTGTCATATGACACGCATGCTATTGCCTACATCACTAGCGTTAGGGGCGAGATACAAATTTGAAGAGTATATATACATTATGGTTCGTTGAGGCGGTGCGAGTCTTTGAGGGTTACTATATTACAGCATCTGGAAAGTGTATATTTCCTTATGAATCACCATGTATTAAATCCAAATAACCTGGTGTTATGACAAATAGGAGAGTAATGTAAGAGATTCCAGAAGTTCTAGCTCCTATTCTACTACTCAATAAAATCTCGATATGGTGTGACGTAAAATTTTAGCTGAATGAGATAGCAGTTAAAATGATCGTTCGAATAAGTCAAATTCGTTATGAAACAGATGTGCAGTTGTTAATTTTTGTTTTGCCATATATCCAGTGCATATAGAGTCACAATGTTCATTCAACAAACGGAATCGAAAAAGGTCACCAGTTAACATCATATACTTTTGATGCTTTAAGATTTCTTAGATATTCTGACATTTTTGTGACTCAATTTTTTTAAATATTATAATCCCCTCAAATGCATTTCAGTATTGCCTGTAATTATTTTACAATTATAATAAAAATTTATCAGTGATGTGCAGTGTGAAATAAGAAGCGTGGTTGAAGTTCATACTATTCGAGTGTTGTTTGTTTCTGATCTCGACTGCGTTAGATTCAGGCCCATGAAATTCATCATGGCAAGGGCTAGATGTACGCATGTCGTTGCCGTAGCCTTGAGCACCATTCAGCGATAGCACGATTTAGCTCAGTTTCACCCAATTTTAAGGAAGAACAACCTGGGGAGGGTCAGGGCTCCCCACTTCTCTTTCCCTTCCACTAACCTCACGAGAGGACTTGCGGCTCGACGCTATTTGAATACCCCCCCCCATGCCGCAAAGGCACTATACATTTACAAGCATCCACATCTTTTCCGGAATTCGAAACCATGCCCAACGCACTGCAGTCAGCATCGCTAACTTTGTACCGGATAAAAAGTATATTGTTGATATGAACGGTGTTAATTTAAATAAATTCGAACTAACTCTGCCCAAGTTTTTCTTTAAATGTTATCCATACATAAAATTTTTATAACCATAATTACAAAATATAAATAATTTTATAACTGTTTAGTTATACATTAAAATGAAAATCGCTGACTTTATTTAACTTTTTCTAAAAACGGTTAAAATTACTTATATCATATTTAAGATAAAAAAAATAAAAAATACGGAATTTTATAGTTAAATAACTCATCAAATAATTAATTGCTCGATTATATATATATGAAAAAACTCCTTTTGGTTTTTACACGATCATTCCAATTCCTAATTTTTTCCTCCTATAATTATCTGAATAGTTGCAAAGTATAATTTAAAAAATTAAAAATATATCATTTTAATCAATCTTAATCAAATGGAAAAGAAATTATTTACTCTAAGAATAATGAATTTTGAAAAAAATGATACATATTAAATTGAAAATAATAACCGGGTACGCAGTAAATTGAGAAAGCCAAAAATCATTTATCATTTTAGTTACAACCACCACAGCACGTTTCTAAAAACTTGTTTCGATATGCTCAAGTATCTAAGAGTAGTACATATTAAACATTACAAAATGAAACATGTTTAAATTTTTCGTTTGGTGGCGAGGCATTTATTTTACGACGTAAATGATATATCGTAACTATTTAAATAGTGAAAAAATGAACTTAAAGTGCTTTTGCACGCATTTCAGATGATTTTTAATGTATATGAGTCTTTTATTTAATAAAAACAGCTAAAATGTTTAAATGAATTTCCATATATTAAATAATTTTCAATATGCTAAATAAAATTTCAATATAATGAAATAAATTGCTCATTAAGCTAAAAAGAAAAGAAGTGATATATCTGCTAGAGTTCCAACATTGAGATACAATGTCCCGCTAAAGATCGTTTGTCACCACAATAATTTATGAACGATAAGGATACAGCCTAGGAAGTTGTGTCCAGGTATAGTAAAGTTGACATGTTCTTACAAAAACACTGCTTACAGAGCTCTTCTAGCGAATAAATTTGGAGTTATTCTTATCTAAAAATAGTACGCGATGCATGGGAAAAAGTCAACTACAATGTTGTTCAGCATCATAGATTTACTTGAAAAAACATCTTGCGCACAAAAATGATATAAATGAAAGCATAAAACATACATGTGTTTGATTACGTTGAATAAAACTCTACTTTCCGGAAATGGGCTTATTTATCTGTCATGCTCAAAATGGTGTTCTTCAGCAAACATACACATCTGGGCACGAATTTTACACTTTCCGCTGCATTTTCTTCAACATAGCGCGTGAAACGCTGGCACAAGTATCCGTAATACGTTTCGAAGTTCCTGAAGTGTTCATTGAGAAGTTGCATACATACACTCTTTGATGTATCTCCTCAGAAAAAGTCCAGCGGGTTTTTGATCAGGTGACCATGCAGGCCATTTAACGCAGCTACCATACCCGATACTTGTTGCTAGAATGTGTCTCGAAAGTACTATGTGACATGTGATACTTGTGTGGTGGGCGTAATCGTATTGGAATCTACATTCCAGAGTCACTCAACGGTAAACTCTTCTAAGAAGTGAGTCATACGTCTTCAGTAATGACAAGTATCAGGACCCCATAAACGTGCCCTCGTAAAATACTGGTCAATCAGTCTGTTTTTGAATATTCCGCACCATACATTTATGGACCAGTTAACTTTGGTGTCGAACTTCGACAGCATATCTAGGATTATTTAGTGACGAGAAATTAATGTTCTGCTTATTGTGTAGAGTGTTACTTGCAAAGCATGCCTCATCCGTCTACATGATATCGGGGAGCAGAGATGCTTACGTATGGGACATTTTCTTTTTTCTTCCACATTATGCCTCTTATGTTTCTTTCTAATTCTGGGAGTTACGAACCAAAAAATATGCATGGAATTACTTTTATTATTAATATTACTTTACGGAAGGTGTCTTTTTTTATTTATCAAACCGATGATACTGAACAACTTTGTGATTGACTTTCTGCCAACGCTTAGGTAAAACTCCAATGGAGATTTTGGAAATGCTAAGCAAAGTGTAAGGTGAATCTACCATGGCGAGAACCTAGGCTTACGAATAGCATCGACATTTTGAAGAGGGCCGAGAGTCCATCGAAGACAATGAACGCGTTGGACGACCTTCGACTTAACGGAACGCAAAAAAATGTTGCGTTGGTGTTCGAAAAGATCGTCGCAACACTTGAACAAATCGCTGAGGCTACACACTTTTCAAAGACATCGTTTGAGGGAATCCATTCATCGTAAACTGCCTCAGTTCTGGCAGATTGATGGCTGGTATCTTCTGCATGACAACGCACCATCACATCAAT
>BMAO01030633.1:0-29976 GCA_019973975.1 Trichonephila clavata | reverse complement strand
TTGTTATTAATATTATTTAAATGTACTTACAACTCTCACCATTGTATGAGAAATAACAAAAGTTATCATCTATTTGAAAGAATAAAATTATATTGAACATTAATAAGATATGTATGTTGTATTTTCGTAATGGTTCATACTAAAATACCAATAGTTATGTTTTTTGATTAGCTAGTGACGACTGAGAGCTAACAAACAAACTATTTACTTTAACAGTAACAAAGAACAGAGGAGGGACTACACAAATACTATACTTAGTTAAATATTTTAAACTCGTGTCGTTGCCAAGAATCTAAAATCATCTTTTAGTCATTCGTTCAGTCTCTTGTCGTTTCCGTGTCCGTTCTGGTTCTCGGGGGTAGCCGCTCGCCTCTCTGAGAAGCACGCTCAGTCACGTGTTAGAGCGACGGCAGTGCTGCCCTCCCATGAGCCTTTCCACGTTATGATAGCGCGGTAGCCCGGTGGTCAAGGTAATGAACTCGTGGCTGGCGTGTCATGAATTCGAGCTCAGTACCACTAAAAGACCCACCGTGTAGGGCGATGCACGTTAAATCTGTCGAGAGCTCAAACGTCCTCCCGTTGGTGTGGTGTGGTAGTTAGAAGAGGGAGGTGCCAGCTCAGTGTCGTCCTAGTCACTTGACCATGGTTCAAAATTATGAGGTCCGTCGCCAAAAGCCCTCGTGTATAGCTGAACAGTGCAACGTTAATATTCACTCACTCGCTTATTTACATGTATTATACAAATTGGGACTGTTACAACAAATACAAATCTAATTCAGACTGAAATATTCTCTGGATACTCTTAAATAAAAATAACTGAAGATTTAGTCTTCGCTGACATATCTCTACTGTCTAATCTGTAGTCTATTTTTCTGAATTTCTTGCTAGAAAGCTTATGTAGTAAACTTTGCATAAACGAGATAAACATGGTCTCCCTAAAATAATAATTACATTTTATATTTATATTATAGTATTTAATTTATCTAACAGTAACTAAAATGTTATTATTGTCTCTTTAAAACAATCTATTTTCGCCCTTTCACGTCCAAATCCTTATTACTAATATTCAGATCTTATTTTTTTGTGTCTTTATATATATTTCTTAACGAGCAATAACTTTAAATACACTCTTGTAGAATAAAGAAACATTTTTATATTTTAATTCTAAAAAAAATCCAATGAAACCTCTATATTTTATTAATAATGTACAAATTTTTTCGAAATTAAGCAATCAAATATCAATTGTGTAGTACAGTACACAGCAGACGATGCTTCAAAATTTTTTAGAAATTAATAATAACTTTCAGTCTAATTTACGCTTCCCATCCTGCATAGGGGCTTGCGACGCTGATTGCTATGCCGTAGGACCTGGGTCCGTTGAAGGCATGGATGTTTTGTAAATGTACAGTGCATTTGTGGCATGGGGTTACTCTTAAGAGCCATCAAGCCGCCAGTCCTCTCGTGAGGTTGGTGGAAAGGGAAGGGAAGTGGGAGACCCCTGAGCCCCTCGGTGGATGTTCTCCCTCAACATTGTGGTGGAATAGAGCCAAAACGTACTGTCCCCTGTATGGTGTGCAAAACTACGGATAACGACAGGCGTACATCTAGCTTTTGGCCACGATGAATTTCGTTTACCTCAATCTGACATCGTCTGACAGGTGGCATTAGTAGTAACAGTCTAACTAACTGATGAATCATTAGATCCAGAGTTTGACATTTTCTGTAAGGCAATTATAATGCAATATTAAATGAATTAATATCGATGAACAAATTTACGGTTACTACTAGAATATGTTTTGAAGGATTAATTTTATGTTTTCTAACAAATCGTTTCGTTGTTACTATTATTTAATTATATTATAAAATTTGTTTGAATATATAAATCGTTTGCTATAACTTTGTCTGATAACTATTTTTGTGACTGGTTACAAATTGAATAAACTGAAAAATAGAAGTGCGAAAGAACAATTCTTTCGACTTTTATAATATGATGGCACGGGCGCAATCGTTATGAAGAAAAATGAAGAATGATATAATGAAGAAAATTAGTCGAATTACGAAAAAAGATAAGTTTTCCTAAGAGATACTTCATTATTATATACAAAAATTAAAGGAATCTAAAATTGATTCGAATTTTTATAAAGCTCTGTTTTTTTAATTGAAATAGTACTTATGCTCAAATGGTATTCGTATGTAACTATTATGTTTCTAAAACATATTTCATTTTTGAATTTCAAACGTTCTTCACATTTAAAGTTTGAGCAATTTATTTTAGAATTATTAGTAAAACTAATAGCAATTAATATTTCCTTTTTTATAGCCATTTTCACAAAGGATTTAAAGATCATTAGAAAAAATATTTTACAAAAACTTTTCCCTGGGTTATATATTATGATTATTTGTTTTTATGATTAAAAATTTTAAAAAGTGAAGAACTCTTAAGTTTTTTATTAAGTATCTAAATTGAGAAAGAGAATTGCTGCAAAAACATCGGGCGAAATCAGAAGAAAACAATATGTACAAAATTACTAATTTTAAAGCCATATGAAATCTTTATCATAATCTTCAATGACTCATTTCGGTAGCATTTTCGAACAATAAATTCCCTTTGTTCCCCAACATTTACCTTGCTATCCTAAATTCACAACAAAACTGCTTCTCTTTTTCATTCATTGATCTAAACCTATAAATTTCATGCCATTTTCGATAGTTTCGACAGTTTTATGATCCTTAGAAATGGAAAATCGAATCACAGATCGAAATTCGCCATTTTCATATATTTATTTTTGTAGAAGCATTATAAATCACTGTCTTGAAATCAAATAAGGACATAAAATACCCGAGAATATAATCAATAGTTTCATAATGAGCTATGGAAGCATCTGTCAGCATTCCGACTATACCAATATATTTAGTTTAAAAATTAACTAAACATATCTTTTTTAATAAACTTTTCATTTTAAATTTCGAAAAGCCCTTTGTCGTTATCAAAACAATGCATAAACTATTTACTTGTTTTAAAAACAGTTACTTTTAAATTTATGTTAAATTATGTCATAGTAAGATGTTATTATACTCCATTTGTATTTTCTATTTTCTATTAAAACTACGTTAATTTGTAAAAAATATCCAAAATTCTTAAATTTAAGGTTAATTGTGGCAAGGAACCATCAAAAATGGAAGCACTTTAAAGCTAATTGGATCTTAATATGACATGGTCTGGGAATTTGAAAAGTCTGTTAAAAGTCAAGTATCATCTTTGTCGCATAAAAGCTGTTATTCAAAACCGCATCGTTTGACTCTTATTTCCAATTTGGCATCTAGAGTGTCAAATTAAACAGAATTGAATCAAACCATATGAAGCAGGTTATTTGCTGTCCAAAACAGCTTTTGCAAATTCCACAAACAGAATAAAATGTCCACCAACTTGTTCCAACGTAATTTCCAAATGCATATTCCAAATGGGCTGAATTCATGGCAGTCACGTGATAAATACAATCACATGTTCCACATAGAATTCAAAACTGACATTAAACTTGTACTTAGATAAAATTTGAATTTGATGATTGAATAAAGATGTTCAAAAATAAAGATTCTTCAAAACATTTTTTCAAAATTAAAAAAAAAAGCTCTTAAATTTTACGAGTACTTTTAAATCAGATGCATTTTATTTACCAAGGCGAGTTATTATTGATGACAAATATCTACTTTTTAGAAGAAGTTGTCTGCAAAAGAACAAAGTTTATGAACAAATAAGAGCATGAACTGACTGACTGGAAACACGTGATTACAGTTATCATGTGACTACGACGTCACATGAATTTAACCTATTACAAATTGAATTAATCATTTGATATTTTTCCTTTTGGAGATTTGTGATGATTATAAGTGAAGGAATTTTATTCTCTTTTTATTCGCTAAATTTTAAAACCACATTTTCTACCTGAAAGTTTCTTCATCACGTTTTCTACCTGCTTTTAAAATTTAAAAACCGTTTAATTCATAATTTTTTTTAAAAAAATTTACACTAGTTTGCACTTTTTAACTTGATGCCTTCAAACACAATTATTTTGTCTTAAAAACAAATTTCATTTATTTGTGCTGCAATAGAATTTTTAAAATATTTCAGATATATTATTCGGAATTGTAATGATTTTTTTGTGATGTGCACACCATTTTTGAATAATCTACTAAACTTTCAACTTAAAATGAAGCGTTATAACAATGAAATCGGATCTTGATAAATGATATTAATATCTTTAAAATTATTATTTTTTAATGTTTGAGTAAAGTTCATTCTTAGATATATCGACATTTTATGATAGCTTTAATCTATTTACAATAGTAATAATAATAATAGTAATTTCAGTCTTTTGAAAATGTAATTCTTAACTCTCATGAGTGAATCAGAGATAAGAGTTACATTTTATTACTAATTTGAACATATTTTCTACTTTTCTTGTATATAAAGACTTTTGTTTTGCGTTGCTTTTAGGGGTAATTTCGGGTAAAATAAAATATCAAACAAGCAACTTGACGAATATTTGGCTATAGCTCTACCAACTGTCACTCCGCTACAGCATAAAAGAAATCTAAAATTCTTATCAGTTTTACCATGGAATTTATGATAGTGTACTTAAAGAAATGCTATGGTTACTTTATATTTGAAAATTATGCCATTGATAAAGAATTTGTTCTTTTTCTTTATTTGCTCAAGTGTGAAAATCGTCTTCTTTTTGTAAAAATAGCAGTTTTAAAAAAAATATGACACTAGCAAAATGACCGTATCATTGTATTAAGAAGTACAGATCTTCCCAGCCTTTTATCAAATAATACAATTAAGATGATGAAAATTTGGGAAAAAGACGAAAATGTCGCTTAATTTGATTTTTGTAATATTCTTGGATATGATTGAATATAAAATGGAATATTTGAAAAATATGCAATGAAATAAAATAATGTTCTCCATCATGTCAAAATAAAACTTTTGTAAATTATATTAAAACTTTTTCCCATACTTTTTACATGGAAAATAAAATTACGTTTACTTCAATTTGAACAAAATTTAATTTTAAGTTAATGTAATTAAAAATACTCAAGGAATTTGTGGTAAAGTAGAAACCTCATCTCTCAAGTCATCTAACTTCTAAAACAAACTTTTTAAATAATGTTTTTTTTTTCGTTGTTATCCAAATATGAATCCGATTTATGCAATGCAAAATTAATTCTATTTTAGTTATCTTTCAGAATAATTATAAGATAAATCAGATATTCCGTGTTCCAATTTAATGTAATGTGTACTAAATCCTGCTTTATAATCACGTTATGTGTGGAAGAAAAATAAAATAATTTCCTGTTGTTGCTAAATTTAAATGAAAAGCTCTTCAAGACTAACGAAGTTCCACGCGATTTCTGCTCCACGACTGATTGTTTCATCAATTGTTCGAGGATTTTCTAACAAGAGAACCAATGGGAACATAGACCAATGGGAACATCTTCCCTAAGAAGGAAATTCTTGTTTCCTTAGGGATATGGGTAATGGTCTGCCTTTTCGCCGGAAACCATCGAGTCCAGTCTTATTCTCAAGATTCCTTCAACTCAACTCATGTCTGTATTCTCACGCCTCTACTTGAATGGGATTGGCTGAAAAGATCACTCGTAAAACTTGTTAGCTTACTGATTGGTTAAGTTCCAGCTTTGAGCTCCAAAGAAGTCTTTTATACACATGTCTCTTAGACGCTATGTTGCCGCTTTTGTAGAAGAAAAAGAAATTGTTATCTCGTAAAAAGTGCTTCTTCCTTTCTTTCCGAACAAATGAATAGAAAAGAACATTTTTATTTCTTTCTGTTCACTAAATGCGATCAGTGGACGGAAAGTAATCTTAAGAGTTTTTAAGATAGGTATGTTATAAGGTAAATGGCTCATGTTTTTGAGATTTTTGTTGAATTCTCAAGTGGATTGATTTTATTTTAGAAACAAAAAGTAATGTATTGGCTTAAGAATCGGCAAAGCACTATTTCCTGATAAAATAAAATGGCCTTATCGAACAAATTTTAACGTTTTTTTTTATTAGTTAGAGCTTTCCTTTAGAGCTTTTTGTTGTTGTTGTTTTAATGTGGCTTTCTGATAATGTAAAAGTTGAAACATGTATGTTGATAGCCCACTCAAGTCATGAACATTTTCTCTGTTTGAAATAAATCATTAAAAAACACTATTCGAGGGTGTTGTACTTAAATATTTCAGTTTCAAAAACTAAGTTATAAGGGGGAAATGAATCAAATATTTAAAAACAGTAGAAGAAACGTACAGAATTTACAATAAAGAAATAGTTTTTTTAACAGTTTATAAATTATATTTTAGAAAATGTAATTTAGTTTCATGTGTTAAGAAAATAAAATTCAGTTTTATTTTTTAAATTGAAAAATTACTAAATAAAATGTAAAAAATTAAAATAAAATATCTGGTAGAAAATATGAAAATTAAAACAATTCTGAAATTATGCATAAATTAAATCTATATAAAACAGTTCCATTTTTTCCATCCAAATTTTTGACAACAGTGAGCTCTTAACATCGATTGACTGTTGATGATGTTGATTTTTTAAACTTTTCAGAGTAAAAAGTGATTTAACTGTATTAATAAATATATTTAACGGTTACTAATAATTATATTAACTAAATGCTGTAAACCTACTAGTAGTATATGGGCTCCATAGTGATATGTTTAATAATTGGAGACAGATGAAATATTATTCTTCATTATTATTCACACATAATACAAATGAAAAATTCTTCAGTCCTCTTTTATAAATTTTTCAATAGCATCAATTTTGTTTTCAGTTTATTGCCTAAGCTACTGATAATACACTCTATAAAAAAATAATGAATAAAAACGACGCACCACAAGAACGAGTAGTCCAATAGAAACAAAAATTGGTGAGTAGAAAGATTATATACAGAATAGAAAAATCGAGTTTCAGCAATACTATATCGTGGAAGTGGTAGCAGTAGTGGTCACAGTTAAAACATCGTGGCTGGTGTTGTTTCTGTCGAGTTGCGAGTTTTATGTTTTCGAATGCCACTTAAGACCCATCGTGTAGAGGCGCTGATGCGCGTTAAATATAATAAGGCTCAAAGTCGACAAAAAAAGCTTGGTTTGGAGGCTTGGAGAGTGGAGTATAGTTCAGGTTTCATCTTCTCTACTTTACCATGGTTCAAGATTATGAGGTACGTCACACATTTCTCTCATGTAAATTTGAAATACGAAATGTTTATAAACAATCAATCAGGCTAATAGTTAATAATGGTCAATAATAGTATTGAAGTTTGACACATTATCAACCTATCTCAACTATTCATGATTATTCGAACTATCAGCTGGATTATAGTATTGATGCGGCAGAGTTATGAATGTATCGCCTTATTTAATATCAATATAGACAATATATAGAATGAATTATAGATACTTGCACTGATAATAGTTCGTAATAATCATAAAATACGGTACCTTCTGGAAAGCTTAACACTACATTGGATGGGTTAAAACTATGATTTTTAAAGAAAATTCATGTACTCAATAATTTCAATTTATCGATATGCATACTATCGTTACATATACATTGAACAGACATCTTTTTATAAGTGTTCAATCATTTCTCCAGAAAAGGACTCGAATAATTTTTAAAATGACAGTTCTTGAAAGTTATATCTCCAATGAAACCACACACTAG
Organism: Trichonephila clavata; assembly: GCA_019973975.1. Lineage (NCBI taxonomy): Eukaryota > Metazoa > Arthropoda > Arachnida > Araneae > Nephilidae > Trichonephila > Trichonephila clavata. The sequence continues at coordinate 22,247 of BMAO01030633.1, read as the reverse complement.
TATTGCAATAAAACACAAGGAAAGTATAATTAGAATGAACTATTATTATTAATATAATAAATACATACAAATTATGGCTTTGAGATGATTTTGATTGATGAGAGTCATTTTTATTTGTGTGCTGTTTATTAAAATTTTATAACTTCTCAACAGTAACGTCAAATTCTCTATATGTGACACTTGGCTACTGTAGAAAATATGCTACAACGGTTTTCAAAAATTGATATTTTGTTATGAAGAGGATTTCACGAATGCTTAAAATTTATTCAGTGAAAAATTATCAAATCATTACCTAAGTTTCAGACTCATAATTTGATTTAATAAGAAATTCTTAGATTTAAAATACCATGTTCATTTTTATGTGCAATAGTGTAAATTAACTAATTACTCGAAATAAAACAATTTTTATTGATATCTCTGTTGATGAGTTTTGAGAATATGATCCCAAAGGAGATTTTGTAAAATTAACCATATATATACATTTACACTATACACATAGGAGAGAAATACCCTTGTTCATTTTCCCCCTCATAACAACGAAAGTACAATATCACACTAATTGTAGCTTCTGTGGTGTGTATGCAACCTTAATTCATCAGTAAATAATACCAGAACGTTTTGAAATGCATATTACATTTAATTTCGAATAACTAATACCGTGATCTATGTACAAATAGATTTTTCAAGAGGAAAAGTGGCACAGGCAGGATCTGCCAGGAAGTGTATCAGCACAGGCAGTGTTGCTGTTGCTCTCTTTTTATTGGTAACAAATGCTGGCACAAAAGGAGATTTCTAGGCTTCTTAGAATTCAGTGAAGTGAACAAACTTGTGGATGGGGTTTATATGGTGAGGAACAATTAGCAAATTCTATTTATTGTACTCTATTCAATCTTAATATTTCTTTCAGCATTAGCATAATTTAAATGTGAGACAAAATTATAGTTTCTCTTTCATTTGACATCCAAGTAGGTTGTGCGTATGACTCATTGTTCTTACCGGTGATATTATTGTACCATTTTGGTTGTTGCTTCTCAATCTAATAAGAAATATAGAAGAAAGTTAATTAATTGTGAACAGAGTAAGTAGTTCACTGCTTTCTCCAGTCTACCAACATCCTGTGATTCGATCACAATTCATCATCAATAAAAATTGAAGAACAGAGAAGGGCCTAATTTAAGAACCTTCCTGGGTAACGTGATTAACTTCAATCTGCTTCAATTAAGTGATTTTGTTTACCCCAGTAGTCTAGATTGCATTTGACATATTAACTGTTAGCTGTAAATATGAGTGAATCAAAATACAGAATAGCTATAATTAATTAACAAGAAATAGCCTGGTTTTCAAAAAGAGATTAAATTTTGTTAGAAAGTCACTTCCCAAAGTTGAAACTCAGTTTGAGAACTAGTGGATATCCTTGCATCTTGTTTTGGCATTGATTTTGTAATCTGTGCGAATGTTAGCTGGCGACCATTCTAATTATCATTTTCAACGGCGAGATTTCAAACCTATTGTGAAATTCAAACCTATCTAATTAGTACAAGTTTATTAATATTTTTATACAAAGTATTTTCACTCCACCTTGGTATTTTTGGAAAAACCTCTGGTGTTGTCACCAACTTAATATTCTAATAATCGAACGGCTCTATCACCTCTTTTTAGTAGCCACATCAAATCTTCCTTAGGACCAGAAAATCTTGCAGGTGTCACGTTGGTGCAGATGATCAGCCTAACACAATCATATTCTTAGTGCTTGGTTTACTATTGGCAGGTTTGTTCTTCTTTTCCTTTTTGAATTTTGGCAATTTTGGTTTATGGAGATGGTGTGTATTATAGCTTACATACTTTCTCTGTATATCTCTCTGCTTTCCACCATCTGAATAAGAAAACAACAAGAGAAAAATAACGGAGTATATGTTGTAGAAACTCATGGTTAAATCACTCAGATTTTACAGACAAAATTAAAGTGATGTCATAATTTATGAATACTGTCACTTGTTTCCAGCAATCATTTCATAAATTAAAATGACATCATAGTCAGGATAAAATACAATGTGTTTCAATAACAACTGCTCCACATAACACGTTCTAATGTATTGCATCGTTCGTTCTTTATTCACAAGACCATAGTGGAGGTGATGTATCATCTATATAAATGATAACAACATCTGGTTAAAATGAGCCCACTTACGATCCAGTGTATGTTAGTAATTTACAGAACAAGGTTCAGTTCTGTCCCTCCAGATATTCACGCCGCTTCACTCTATAATTGCCTGATATGTGTCTTTCAAATACATTTTTGAAGAATAATTGAGATTCTTCAATAAAAATTTTAAATGAGTTGTAAATATTAGTGCAAAAATTTTTATTATATAGAAAATCCCAAATGGTAAAAATTTCCTACAATGCTGATTTAATCAGATTTTAAAATGTACTTAGAAGAAACTTTCCATTTCATTAGTGTAGATATTTTCTTCAGTTTATCTCTAATTATAATAAAACAATGTTTAATAAATAAAGAATAAAATATCTAAAACTTTTCTTTGACTAATACGTTATAAATAATTTATGTCTCAATGAATTTTCATATTTTTATTTTTCGTTATAATAGAGATGTTTCTGTCTCTAGTCCATTGTCAAAATTTATATCTCATGAGGGTTTTACAAAGTTTATAACAATAAAAATTCACTTCAGCTATGGCTTTCATGATAATTGTATATATCCATGAATTGTATTTATTTAAAGTCGAACCATAGTAGAATTTTGTAGATTACCAAAGATAAAAGAATTTATTGCACATTTATCTAAACATAATTAATCAGAAAATATGATTTAAAAGTAAGCAGATTTTAATGGATGAGCAAATTAAAGAAGACTTCTTGTTTATGAAAATTGTGACTCGTGACGTTTATCAGTAGTGATATTTTTAGTTTGTGATAGTGGTGATATACAATTAAACACATATTCATAGTAAAATATAAAAATAATAAAATACGGTAGAAATTATGCAATTTATATTATATGCTAAAGTTGTTTTATCAGTATGTTTGCATGGTGGAAAAATTTAAATTTATCTTTAAAATTAGTACTAATGCCTTATTTCAAGTATTGTGATTATTTCTGAAACCATATCAATAATAATTCTTTGCGTTTTCACATGCAGTATCCTCCCCTGTTCTGTTTAAATTCTCCTTTCATGGAACAAATATGAAATCATCTAAATTTTTAATGAGATATTTTCATTAACACTTGTCTGAAGTCTACTTTTATTTAACTTGTGTTTGTGTTCCTAAGAATTTTGTAGGTTGTGTATCAGTTTTCTAGACATGTTCGTTAAAGTGTGTGGTAATTCAGTGTTATCTCTTGGTTTCTCTCCCGTGCTTTCTGTAAAGCATTAAGATATCTAAATGGCGACTTGTATCATAGCCAAAATAGAACAATTATTCGATGAGCCATGGCAGGAAGAATAACAGTTCTGTTGTGGGCAGTACTAAGCTAAGTCTGGATGAGCTGGGTGGAATAGCTTCATAATCTGCATGCAATATTATTTATTTATATTATTTAAAATACCCTTTTCACTCGTACGAATGTTTTCTTATTATTTCCTTTCGATGAGACGTTTATTGAGTAAAATCATTCATTGTAATCTAAGATTAAATTTGAAAGTCTAGAGAACTTGGCCATCTTCAAAGAAATCAAGTAGGCTTTCTGGGTGCAGTCCTTTGGATTCAGCAATGCTCAGTGATTCAAATTACAAAGATTTCCTCATAGCCAGTCCACAGGTCAATTTTGTAGTTCTTTTTAGTCAGCCTTTTGCAGTTTCCTGGCGTAGTCTGTGGCGCAAAATATTCAAAATATTTCCCATTTTGTCATATCTGGCGTCTTCTGCAGTCAGCTAAAGTTTACTGCCTGAAAGGCTTTATATTTAATATAATATCCCAAATTTCGAAGAGTGGCTGAGCCTTTATCTTCTATGAAACATTTTCTGGGATATTTTGAATAAAAAGTGTGCCCTTCGTAACGCCTCTTCTTTAAAATTAAACTGTACAGGAGTGACTTTGAAGATGGAGTTATTTAATGCAGTACATTTAAAGGGACAGAAAGCCCTGGAGGTTAATTTTTCTTGGGCTATTTTCCTGTAGGTTTGTATCTTTCATTCAGTGGCTGAATGTAGCCACAAAAGATGGTTGTTAGGATATTCTTTGAAATGCATAATATCCCATTGCTGTATTTTCAAATTACCTATTACCTTTGGGTAGTGTTCCATTTTCTGTGTTTGATTGTTATCAAAATCTTATATGAAGTAACTCAGTTGAACCATTGAACTCCCGGATTTGTGAAAGTACGCTCTCTGCAATATTTATTCCTGTCTTGCATGCCTGTATTTTCAATAAATTAGACAAATTCATAATCTTATGATCAGTGTCCTTAATCTTACTCCAGCCATGATCTATTTTATTGATAAAGGTTTAGTGCATATTATAGTTTACTCGGTGTTGTAAATTGAATAAATATTTTCTGAGGATCTCTTATATTTTCAATCATAAAATGTTATTAACACAGTACACGTATATTTTATGTATTTATTTCACAAAAAGATTCTTCGAAGAATGAATACTTCTTTTTAAACCAAATTATTTAGGATTTTCCACGAAGTGATTGAGATATCAATTATACAATTATGAGAAATTATGAAGGATGTTTGATAATTAAATTCTAGAATGTAATCAAATTCTGAAAAATCTATTACAACCACTGTAAAATTTGATATCTTATAAGATTTAAAGGTCTTATTTATCATTCTGAAAATATTCATAACTACAAATTATTGTATCATAGTCGATTATAAAATAATTTTATTTTATAATTCAAAAGCTAATTATATGGAAAAATATTTTATATGGAAATAATGAGGCCATTTATTGATATAATTTTGGTACCCATTCAATGCTTTTAAGTACTAATTTCATCTCTTTGTCAATAATTCAATAAATGCAACAAGCTTACGTTTCTATGATATGAAAGTGTAGCCATTTATTTCATTGATTCGAAACAAAAATCATGTTCTTTTCCAGATGAAGCGATGGAAACTGGATATTTGACTATCCCAAAGTGTAGTTACTTCATTTGCACGTCATGCTATCATAACTGGTGGTTTCTTGACATTTTTATGTTTTTATATTAGTGCTCTGTAATTTTAGTTGCAACCGAAAGAATTATTTTGTTGTCTAATCAAATTTTGAATGTCAGATCATTAATAAACTTATTAGAACAGGATCTTTCAGAGGTGAGTTTAATCATAAATGAACACCTAATAATACATTTTATTACAAAGAAAATCATTCATATTCATGTTGTTTATTTAAGTTGGAAATATATAATAATTATTTGAGTTGAGGTATGACCTGATAAATGGATGCCTTCATCTTGCTCAACTCTATCCTTCAAGGGTAATTTGAATCTAACTTGAAATTTTATTTTGTCTATTCAAGATCTTGTAAAATCTTGTACTATAATTTTAAAATCGTATCTTTAAAATAAGACAATTAAATAATAATGGGGTTATAAATAATAAAATCAATAGTTTGGAGAAATCAATCCACGATTATAAAAGTTGATATTTTATAGATTAACTCTAACACATGAAATTATATAAATCGGATGTATTTATTAAACAAATATTTGTGATGTGTAGGCCAATCTTAAACTTTTATATTAATATTTCAATTAGCATCAGACAGTACAATATAGGACATAACTCAAAATAATTTCCTGGGAAATTACCAAGTCTTTCAATGATTATTTGTATTTTTAAGAAAGTTTCTCCACATACAAACACAGATTTACATGATTAAGGAAGGAAAAGAGAGGGTGTACAAAAATTGGTGTGTGCAGTTTCATAATTTTTAAAACAAAATTTACCATTGTTTTGAAAAGGCTGCATTTGTAACAGCCAAGCCCGCAGACTACGGCAGAGTCTAGTATGAGAACCCATTTCACTGTGGCAGACAACTGCTACCAAATTAAGAAATTTTGAATAAGTTTTTAAAATTCAGCTTTGTTGGATATTCCATGTTGTAATTTAATTTTGGAGAGTACATTTGTGGAATGAATGATTATTAGTCCATAATCAGTTACTCAAGGATTTGGGTGAGAGCGGACACAGTACAGACATGGTCAGTGGCGAGGATAGCCGTGAGTAGCCTCCTCCTCCTAACTTCCACATCCTTGATTTCGTTGAGCTTTGACAATTTAACGTGCATCACTTAATTATGTTTCCAATTATTCCAGCAGTACCAAACCAGAACTCATTACATGATCACTTGGCTGGCTCAGAGAGTACCAGAGCAATCATCTCAGGGAACTACATGCTACATAATTATGTGACATATGACTATGATTTTCGCATCAGAAAATCTATCGATTCCAGCTGTGAATTGGAACCTTAAGCACAAAGAGAGCATGCTGCCTACCCCGGAACCATTGAGCACAAAATTATCGCCTGTATTGTCATCAGATTATCTTTGAAAATATTAGGGAAAAATATGTTTAATAAACAAAGTCTCTCAGTTCATAATTCTCATTTCTTCCTCGTTTTGGCATTCATGTGTTTTGGGTCAACCATCAGCCTCAAAAGATGTCACTATAATCTCTTTAGAATGTGAGAATTACTTTGCCAGATTTGTAAAATTAAGTTGACGAAATATTAATAGTCACCGAGATAGTACCCAACAGTGGTATGTAGAAAGATGGTCTCCAAGTCTTTTCACTATCTTCAATGTGTTAATTCTCATGTTCATTAGACTCAGAGTGTGTCTTCACTGTGTTAGTCGTGGAGCAGAAGCGTATGTCTCTCAAGTAAATATCAATGATGGGGGCTTCAGGATCTCAAATGTGAATATTATAATAATGTGATCCTAGAAACAGTCTAAAGAATTTTGATTCAGGCTTCCTCATGTAATTAGTTAGAAAACAGTATTTTGGCAATTCTTAAACATTTAATCATTCTCTTCTAACTTCCTACATGTGAATACTTTTGTCTTGTGTGATTCATTTAAGGAAAATCGTCAATAAATAGTTTGTTAAGCCTGATTTTCGATTCACTTTTCTTAAAGATTTTAAAATATTTTCTAATGAAAATAACAACATAATTGCATCCATGCTCTAGTGTATCCATAATATTTAAGTAGTTATTGTTAAATAGTCCGACAGCTCAATAAAGTGGGATAATAAATTATTTTAATTGTAATTCCTCGTCAAAATGAAAATTGGCCATATAATATTACAATGTATGGCAACGTCGTTTCAATAGCAGACGACGATCAACAAACAGAAACAGCATACAATTACCATATTTAATTTAAAATTATTTTAGTCATTCATCCAACTTTACAAATTTAACAATGACATACATCTTGACACTTTTACTTCTTTCGTTAATTGTAATGGTGTTGAATTAACACCAGATTACCTGATAAAGAAAAACAATGTTTCATGGGATATGGACAGGTATTGAATCAGTTATAGATTTTCAAGTTTTGAACGAAATTGTAATCCCCAGTATGGATGCTACTCTGAAGCGCCACAGTCAAGTTCTATTCAGAGTATCCGTCAGCCGACATGCACCTGGAAGCTGACACTACCAGATATATACCTTATGTTTTAAGCAACAATTCTCACTTTGAATCGCCATTGGTTTATGTGATTTTGAGGATTGGGAAGAAACCTTGCAGGGTGAAAATTTCGAATGACTAAAATAAGTCCTTCTTCCAGTTATACATGTTATTCAACACAATTATTGTTAAACTCATCATCGTCTTATGGAAGCTAAGGGTAGAAAGATTGCAGAAGACTTGTGTGATCGTGTGATATGATGATCTGACAGCTAAATTGTATATCTATATGGCATTTGAATGAAGTTATAGATTTTAAAACTCTTTCACAGCCAAAAAGAAGTGATATTTATCTAAAAACAGATGGCTCCTATAAATATTGTTCAAGTAGTTTTATTATTGTAATTTTGTTTTAAGGTTATTAACCTTTTATTTTCACATGTTATCAATGCGTTATGGGTTTAACTCTAGTTAATTCGATAAACATTATGCCATGTAGGCTATTATTTCATGTTCCATATAATGATTGTTTTTATTTTAAGCATAAAATGAATAATTTGACTCTAATAATCAGTTTTCTATATCATTGTCCCATATTGATTAATTTACAAAGCATTTATTTTTGAGAAGTTATGAATATCAGTCAACAGGATGTTGAAAGATTTTAGTATTATGATTGTAAATTCCTTATTTGAAATGATGCCCAGGAAGAAAAATATCTTTTAACATAAGGGGAGTTCACATTAAGTTAATTTTGATATTTCACTAAAATTTTCACCTTTATTGAATTTTTCATAATTTAACCCTTATATTGACTAAAGTTTTTAACATTTCATAAAATATTTTGAATAGTCATTTTTATATTGAAAAAGGTTATCTTCTAAAATTTTATGGTATATTCTTGAGATCTAAATTATTTTGTTATGGAGTATTATGATTGGTATCTATCTTAGCAATTAAATATAGAAATTGATATAAAAGCTGATGATAAATGATAATAATTTAGATGTTTGTCCTGTATTTTCAAAATTTGCAAGAATGTAATGGTATTTTCCTTGATAAGTTGTGTGATTTTAAATGTATTCATATTTTAAGCCTGAAATTATTTTCTCTCAATGTTGTTAATTGTTAGTAGTAGATTTAGGATCAGTCTTGTGTTAATGAATATTAAGTGTATAATAAAATGTTTTAAAAATTGTTTTATTATATTTTTAAACAAAATATCTTTAAAAATATTTGTTTGTTAATTTTCTATATTTCAAGTGTATGGTTATAATCTGTATAAGGTTCTCATGCAAAATAAATGTACAAATTTGTGATATCTAAACTTAAAATTAATAAAAGTTTTTCTTTTGAAAAATAAAAATTTCAATGAAGGAATTTGTGCATTTAATTTCAAGGAGTGTTGTTTTCTTTGTAATAGAAAGATAAAAATGTGTTTATAAATGTATTATGTTGCTTTCAACTATGTGTTGTATCAAGACTATCAAGTAGGTTAATTAATTTTATTATCTTAAAATGTGGGCAATGCCATTTAACAAAAAGAGTAAACAAAGTTATCTTTTGATATTTTGTTTTAACAGATGTTCCTCTCCCTTTCATTTGAAAATATTTCTAGTCAAACATGCAGAATTAATATTAAACTTTAAATATTTGCAGGATAAAAATATATTTATAGTTGTGTGAAATGTTGATGGTCATTCTCTATTTTGAAGAGTTAACACATTATACAGATCTTTTGTCATTTTATTAACACCTATATTTATAGCAATTCATTAATATATTTTGGGGATCATTACTTTTGGTCAGATAATTAATAAGTAATTTTCATTGTTCTAATTCTTGAAATTAATTGTTTATTTTATTTTCTAATTTCTGCAAAAGATATAAAAAGTTGGTATGTCAAATTAAGAATGTAGGAAGCTTTAATATCACCATTATTTTTCTTTCAGGAATAACAGATAAAAATACCTAACCACTAATTGCCATTAATATTGTTTCCTTTATTGATAATTTGGTTATAATATTTTCTTCTGTAATAATCAGCTCAAGTTGTGACTATTCAAAATTTCAGGAATTTTAACTGAAAAGAATAAAAATCAATTTGTATATCTTCATATTTATATCTTATCATACAGATATAGTTTTTAATGAAATCCAGAAGCAGGTCATTTTAAATCTAAATTAATGGTGTCCATTTTATATTTTTAGTTAATTTTAAATGAATTTAAAAATAGCATTTGATATATTTTTAAAACATTTCCATTAATGGTATAATATACAAATAGGGTGTAATATGAATTGAGTTTACTACCTATAAATTTAAATTGCTGATCTTTGAGAATTCCTGTAGTCTGCTTATCGCATTTTATATATTAAGTACAACCAAATGGTTATGAGGATTAACTGCGTTCATCCCACGGTTCTCAAAACTTTCAGGTAGAAATTGATACGATCTGTTTGAGGCTCAAGTCTTATATTGGTATAATGAAAGTTAGAAGTAGAGTTCAGGTTTCTTATCACTTATTCCCATCATTCAAACTAAATTTCAAAAATAACTTTTGTATTTGTTTCTTAGTCTTTGATAATACAAAACATTCATTGAAATAGTTTGTGTCACTGCAGTACCAAATATAACACCCAGTTTCATGTTTTACATGTACAGAAGATTGAGCCTTAGATCATCATATATTGAGTCTGAGAAACAATGGAAAGCTGTTGTTGAATTGGGACAAAGTTATAAGTGGGTTTTGGTAAGCTAATTGATAAGAGCATAAACCATGTGTTTGTACTTATCATCAAAAAGACATATAGGATTTTACATTTGTATTCAATGTTTTAAATTTTAACTGGTAAAATTGACAAAATTCTCAGCTTTCATGTGTCCCTCATTGCAGGATTCATATTAGTTTGCTCTTCAATGTAATTTAAGTGCTACTGTAACAAACCTAACATTTTAAAACTTTAGTTCAGTGATGATTATATCTGAACTGGTTTCTCCTCCTCCTAACTTTTCACTACTATCATCACTTCTCCACATGATTTTATAGAATGCAGGAATCCATTGTCCAACAATCTTTTACATAATTCTGTTATATTGAGTTGAAATAGACTGAACCATTTTATCAGAATATTTGTAATTAGAATATTCATTATTTTCACTAGATTATGATTTCAAAATTGAACCAATGATGAAGGTTTCTTGTTTTAAAATGGTCTATTACAGAACTTTTAAAATGGTATTAGGAATCACAGTTAGAATAGTCTCATAAATTGGATGCGTTTGCTACAGTGCTGATAACTAATAGGGAGGAAAAATGGAACAGTGTGATGTTATAAATTTAAATTGTAATAAATTGTCAATGCAAAAGTTAATTTTGTTTTCTCACCGTGGTGGGACGGCAGAAGGTTACCCATCATCATTTCCTGATGGAACCTTTGGGTTTGTCTGATAGAACTACAACAAGTGATTCTATACCTCCGCAATGCCTCGTAAAGTGATTTGGCTTAAGTTATTGATTGTATTATTTGGATGTTGATTCTTCCATTTCATGCATATTTAGTCATAATGTCTAAAGTTGCACTTTGGAATTTTGTTTAATATATGTCTTTTACTAATTAACCAATATTGAATACTCTTACATCTTTCTATTTTTAACTGTAACTTTGTTCAGTCAATGTATCTTTCTTTATTTATTTGTCAAAAATTTCCACAAAGAATCTTCAATCCACAGCAAATGATCAAATAATTAAATTTAATGGTATTATATACAAAAATTAATTTAAAGAATATGGAGTGAATGAAGAGTTAAATATGTACTTAAACAATTTTCTTGTAGTAATTTATCATTTTTAGATTTTTAAAAGAATTATTAGTGTTCAGTTTTGTAACCTAAGTTTAAATTTTCAAATTTATTACTGAAATAAATTTTATTGTAATGAAGATTTGATTATAATGCGTTTTACTCTAGAGTTTACTTAGTGGTTTAATGTACATCCCTTCTACATCTTGGTTGCCTCAGGACTACTTGGTGCCCCAGGCACTATGTTATCTTATGATTTTGCAATCCTTTCTGGCAGGTGCCCCAAACCTGAAAGCAGCAGTCCTATTCTCCATTGTGCCAATACACATTGGTAACCCATATCAATTGAGGGCCAGACAGTACCGGACCATCATGATTGTTCAGATAACGGAACAATGAGTCTGGTCCATTACATTATGATGGACACTATACAAATGTTGAAATCATTCTATGTGGGAAATGTTCTTGAAAAGCAAATAGTGCAAATGTCACAATTTACATGGTTGTGGAAAATAATGACTTTTACGTTATTCATTACACACCGTTTTTGGCTGCGAGTCTCATTCTCTTGAGCAACCCGTGGATTGATGGAACAGCCTTTCTGATTGATGTTACCATTTCATAGCTATCTAACAGAAGCCAGCATTTAGTGGACATACTTTAGTTGTTGTCCTCGTCTTACATCTGACAGACAGTTCTTGCACAAGTTGAAATCTCGTCATCCTTTGCATTTGGAAATCCACAGTCTGCATGTGCAAGTAGGGTTTCCACATTAACAAAAGGCATATACCCTCCTCACTTGATAAACCTTAATATTCCATAAATGTTCCGTCACATAAATTCTCGAATGTATTCCTCCTTGGGTTTTCCATCACTTTATCGTAACAGCTTCTTGAATTTTCATTTGAAAGCGATATCCAGGCATTGGTTCAGATGTTTGGCGGTCCATAAATAAATATTCGGATAGCGGTTCTGTATAAACAAAGGCAAAAATAGTTAATGATTAGGTAAGATTACAAGTTTGTGACCTGCTACATGATGTGCATTAACTTTGGTTATGATGATATCACTATCAAGAATGCGCCTCTTTAACAACAAATAACCTTTGGTTACGTTACTAAAGCTAAGTACCTCACACAACTCATACAACTATATGAGCTTTGCTGGAGATTCTCTCATTTTGCTCCTCCTGCCTCTTCTGCAATAACATCGCTCCTGCTCTGTTGGGGATGCACCAGTTGCTGGCTTGCTGCGGCTAATTTGTTGAGCAGTGCCATCCAATTTTTATCTAAACAAAGATTTTGTTGTTTTGATACATCTTTATTTACTATTACATTATATTTATTTATACTTATTTAATACCTCACATATATTCTGAATACATTTAATGAAAGAAAATAAATTTAAATCGCCATGTTAGCATTGACAACAAACTGGCTAACATTAAAAGCTATTCTAATTTTAAATACTATTTTGTATTTCTTAAATTTTAAAATGTACTGATCTAATTTTTAAAAATTGAGTTTTGCAAAATTTTATACTTCATTTAATATAGTAGATGCAAATCTAGTCAGTTCTTTTAGATTTTGGTTCCACTCAGTGTACTATATAAATTTTAACGAGCAGGCTATATTAATATATTCAGTATATGTCTGTTTGCTCAAAATGAAAGACTAGGTCAAATAAATGGTTATAATTTTAAACCATGTACATCATTTATATGAGTATTAAAATTAATATTTTGAAATTCTAATAGTTCATATTAGATAATATTGCCATTACTGATGAGTGATCTAATATCTTTCAGATTACCTGAATCTTGGACTTGGGATTACAATCCTCATTATGAATGAAGAAATGATAAATGGGTCGAGTTAGCTCAGTTCTTTTGAAATTTCAGGTAATATTCTATTTTTAAGGTTTTTAGTCTTAAATATATTAGTTTCAAATAATGCTGTAATTTTTGCATGTTATTTATAAAGTTTCTTGTTCCAGGGATATTTTTCAGGATTGATGGTGTTTGTTCTTAGTCCATTGGGTTTTACAAAGCTAATTTGATTCAATATGGGGTTCTTTAGAAGAATTTAATTTAGGATGAAAGTACTAAAATATTTTGTTTGTAAATTTAAAAGAATGTTTTGTTTGTGATATTATAAATTGATTAATTATTTGCCATAATTAAAATTATGTACATACTTTTCTCTGCAATATCTTCCTTTAGTTTCAGTTCACAGATTTACCTGTATATATTTTTGGTTTGATATCAAAATATTTTCAGCACTACTGGTTTTCCTAATTGTATACGTTTAAATTTCATCTACCCCATTTACTAATTAGTTTATGATGCAAAAACTAAAAATTCGACATTTGCTGTAAGCCATTTTAACCATGTCTTTAGTAGAATACATTCCCAACTGTTCACTTCAACAAACTTTTATTGACTTTTTATGAGGATGTCTTTCCAGCTGTATGGAGGTTTAGTGTCTAGGTTTAAATTGTTTTCTTTAAAGTGACCTAACAAATGTATTCTTTAAGGATATGAATAATTCTCAGGGTTCAATGAATTATTCCTTTAACTGTACATGTTTGGTGAAAGTATCTCTTCACTTAATGGATTTTTATAAATTTTGCAGCTTGAGTTTGCTAGTAGTGAGTTGTATATTACCTTCATTGCTGATCAATATGGCAGTTTAGTTGAACCAGCCTGTACAATCATGAAGATGGATCAAAGGTGGTAAATGCTTCATTGTTGATTAATATGTTTATACTGCTGATATAAAACTTCTTTGGTCAAAAGTGCTGTCCTCATAGAATGATTTATAAAGTGGAAAATAGAGTTTGTGCTGTCCTTTTAGAGCCATGTTAATTTATTTGGAATGTATTATATTAGTTCTAAATGTTAAGAAATAGATTTTGCTTCAACTTATGAAACAATAGAAAGGCAGGTGTAATATACGTAGTAATAGCAATCTTGCTTCATTATAATGTGAAAATAAATGAGAGGCACTTTCTTCATCCTGTGGTATGAGAAAAATTACATCAATATATCCTCCTTATATGATTATCAAACGTTTTCCCACATACCAATAATATATACTAAACCAAATAAATTGTCTAATAGTTATTCAAATTTACAGTGAGATGCTTTGCATTTTAAAGTCAGCCTGAGTTATTGCATTTAAAAATATTTTTCTATTATTACTAAACATGAATTTAAGTTTTCTTCCTCTTCATATGTAGTTTAAACACTCCAATATTGTGTATTTAATTTGTTAATTATTAGAAATTATTCAATTGTCAGATGCTATAATTATTTCAATGAATGAAATTATTTTTAGATTATGAAATACTTGTTTAATGAGAATTAAAATTTTATAATGTATCAAATAACCATCCAGTTTTCTTTAACAAATCATAGTGATTTAATTTTCACTTGATTAAATTTAATTAAAAACTTTTGTGGTGTTTTCCTATATTGCCAGCCACTTAAATATAGCCCATTTTAGTTTAATGAAGATTTTAATTCTAAAACTACAAAATGATTTTCCAGAAATCTGATTAAAGTCAGATATTATGAATCGATTAATAATTTTAAATGCCAAAATTATTCATAAGTACTATTTTGTTTTTAATGATTTTTGCTTAGACCTAAAAATATAGTAAACTTAAGAAAATTATTTGAATATAAAATTTATCAAAATATGATAAGATAAATTGTTAAGAATCGATGGTAAAGTCGTATATTCATCATGTTTATCATTGTCGGTTTTAAGAATCATTGATATCTCGCCATGAAATTTTAATGATTCACCTCATATTTAGTGTTTTTGATGAGTGCAATCCTATGTACAATACACATGGTAATTCAGTTATGTTCATTCTAATAAGTTTATTTGTAATTAATGTGATTATTTATTGATCTTAAACTGTTTTTAATCTGTTGTCAACTAATTAAATGAATATGTTGAAAGAAAATTTAAATACGAATGGGCGCGAACCAACAGACCCCCTTGAAAAGATTCTGTGTATATATTAAGTTTTCTGTTTGGTGAGAGCCTAAACTGAAAATATTCGTATTTGATTAAACAACTATATTTTAAAAGGTATTTCAATGAAAATTCAGATTATGAATTTTCAAACTTCTTATTTTCATTTGTTTAAATTACAAAGAGATTTGGATTGTTTTTAAATCTTGGTACCGCTAGCTTCTCCTTTATAATTGTGTTCTGATGTCGATATTTGTTTACTTGTATTTGTTTAAGGCTTCCATACTTTGAGCTATTTGAAATTTTCGTAACCTCGAAATATCTTCTTCATCCCAGAAATGCAGGAGTTTCAAAACTGGTTTCTCAATTATTCGATCCTTCTCTTCTTGAAAATCGGGAATATCAGGTAAGAGATTCTGAACTGTATTATGCTGGTACTCAGATTATCAGGCTTACTATCGAACATTCCATCATGTTAAGTTCTCTGATAGTTAGTAAATGCATGAATTTTAAAGGTTAAATTATTTAAGTTTATTAATTTTATGTTTAAAATAAAAGCACTTACCTGTAATTTTGTTTTATAAGGTAACCCCCTCATGATTCCATAATAAAATTTTAAATCTTTTCCGTATTAACTTCTCATTTATGTTCAAAACTAGTCCTTGTTGGTTTGACTAAGGTAAATATTTGAGTTAGAATCTAATTTATTTGTAGTAGACATATGTGTGGTCCCAAACCAACCCTAAGAAACCTATGTGTATATGAGATTTTGATTATTCAATATAATGCCTCCAATGTTTTGTGCCATATTTGTTAATTACTACTGAGGTCTCAAGATATTAACTGTGTTTTGCTTCAGGGGTCCTTTCAGTATTGAACAACACTATAAAGGGTAGATCTCAAACTGAATTCTTCATTGTGGCAGATATACAAAGTGAAAGTGAAGCGACACAGTGAATTTAATGGACTTTATTCAAAATGCCGCCATAGGCCTGAACTGTAGTCCACTGGTGAACATAAAGGTTCCTTGTTCCAAGAACCACCATGGCTGTGGCACGGACCCAGTCCTTCTGATACCAGAATAAGTAGTCAGTTGACGCTTTCCTTTCAGGTGTTTATTCAGTGGACCAGCCCTTGAAATATGGTGGCTTATGTCTGAACTGGTGAAATTTTCGCGTCTGTGGAACTTAGCCAGTTCATTTCTGGAATGTGTGGGCGTGGTTATGTAGACAGGGCCACCTCATGAGCAGCCCGGTCTTTGTTCTTGATGGATTACCTGCTGCATGCGTGGGTGTCTCATTGCACATTGTCTTATAGTAACAAGGTATTCTGTGCAAAATGTTTTGGGCATGGCACCGCCGAGGCCTTTTATCTCCTCTCGACATCACCGGAACTGCAACATAGTCGATCTGATCAGAGTCTTAATGGCATCCAGAAATGTCTGGCAATTCTCACCAGAACCATGCAAATGTTCTTAACTTCATTGTTTGTGTCGTTTCAGTACCTTTTCATTTGGTCACCTTTTATTTATCTCCTTCTCAATAAAAGTTAGTCATGAATGAATAATCATGATATCATTTGATGCTGATTCATAATAAGGATATTAATAGTATATTCTTACTGAGTGCTCACTTACTAACATGGGATGAAATGCTAATGGTTCTTCATTAATCCTGCAGCAGGTGTTTAACATAGAATATTGGTGTTAATAGTAAGCTACTTCATATGCATTCAATATTTAGCTCTTGGCTCTATTCAGTTAATTCTAAACTATCTGTGAAATTGCCGTAATTCTTTATTCGTCATTGCTAATTTTAGGTCTGGATATTTAAAATTTATTTCTTTTGTGAGTGATTTAAATACTTGCTATAAAATAATCTGAGTTTTAGAGCTTCTTCTTAAAAATCTTTGAATTCTTAAAATGCAGATTAATTTCTGATTTTTCCTCTCAGTTAAATTACTTCAGTTAATTCTAGGACTGGTTTGAGTACTTTTTGGTCACAGCTGCAGCCATTTTCAAGTCTCGGTCCTTGAACCCCAGAAAATTTAGAACTAAGGAATTTAAAAGTAGCCATTTCTTTCTTTTAATTTATCTTTTCTAATCTTGTAATATTGACCAAAACATACGATAAGCAATTCTAGAACAACAGAACATGGTTTATATTCACTATAATAACTTCAACTTAAAATAGTTAACAGATTCAATACAAATTTATGACATTTAAAATTTTAAAATAAGCTATTAATACAAATGTGTGAGTGTCAATAGCTTTGTGAATGTATTACCCTGTTTTAATTTAGATGTGTACATCTATTAAGTGTTCATTTTTATTTTCGTGTCTGTCAGGCTTTTGGATATCTATTTTGCTTTTGATGTTAGTACCTCTTTCTTGTCAGTTACCAAGTATCATGATATTTCTTATTTTGTGATTCTTTTCCAAGAGTGAAATATATACTATTATTTCTCTGTACAAAATAAATATTATAAACAGTGTCTGGATTTTAAAAATTTTATATTTAATAAAGTAATCATTAATAAATATTCTTGCAGTCATACATATTGCTAAGTAATGTTTTTAAAATCTGTATAGTCATTAAATCAATTATAATCTGCTGATGATCAAATGTTTGGCAAAATATAACATTGTTTTTAATGAGTTATTCAAAAGTAAATATTGCATAAAGTTATAACATACTCCTTAAATTGAAATATTTTAATTCATTACTTAGCATAATATTAAACATTTTCTTCCTCAGCATGCAGTACTTGAACAATCAAACCGAGGTTATTATTTCCTTGCCTTCGAAAGTTTACTCTTGCTGAACCTCAGAAGGTGTGGCCTAGAGCCAGGAGTTCTGTTCTAGAGTTGACTCCTCAGCACAGCTCTTGAAAAGTTCATGATACAGAGTTAGAACCATAACAATGGTGTTATTCTAGTATAAATATATTGAGTCAATACAGTCAACTTTGCTAATTCAGGCCTTGATAATGTGACCCTCTTGCTAATTTTGAAACCATAACCAAGTCTCAAAAACTCTTGATGTTTCATTAGGCAATAATGTTTTCATACAACAATTTAGAGTAAAATCATAGGCTGACCGAGACAACATATTGAGTAATTCAAATGATGAAATCACATCAAATATTAAAGGTAATAAATAAATGTTTGGATTGTTGAGGTACGTAAACTAATTAATGATAATAAATTCTCAACAATTCGCTTCTCCTATCATAAGGTCTCTTATCAAAACAGGTTTAGACTAAATGTTTTCTTGTAGCCATCCCTTTATGGCTGAATGGCGTTAGTGATTAAGTGTCGGATTGTGGCTGGTGGCTCATGGTTGGAGCCAGTATCCATAGGGCTCCAACTACATGTGTAGAGGCGATACCTCAATCTGTGAGAGCTCAATGTCCTCCCATTGGTGTGTGATGGTTAGGAGAGGGGTGCCAGCTCAGGTGTCTTGTCATGACCATGGTTAAAATTACAAGGTCCACCATCACCTAAAGAAACCCTCATGGTAGCTAAAAGTCGTGATATTATTCTTACTCACTTTCACCTTGCCATGGCCCACTGATGATTCATGGGATGACTGATAACTCGACAGGAAGCAGATGTCACTAAACAAAATACTTAACCCTTCAAGAAATCATTGATGCAGACGTTTTGACATATTTATTTGAAAATGGAGTGTTAAAGTTAAGTCAATGTGATAAAACAAAAATTGTGCTTAATTTAGTCAAAAAGTAATTATGTTAATGTATTCTTTTAATACTGGAATTTTACTTCTGTTTGTTTTTATATTGTATAATTTTAAAATGCTAAATAGTTTATATGTAATGCTGAGTGTTGTTTTGTTACATAGTTTCAAATTTAATGTTAGGCTCTCTTTTATTTTAGAATTTTCCTTCAGTAGTCAAAGTACAATTGATCATCAACTTCATTCTCGAAGATCGAGCTGTATATAAATTTTATATTCTGTGAATCATTCAAATTCAAATATCAATGGGTACTTATTTAATTGTTCAGATTCATTTCAACAATATTTTGGTAGAATAAAAATTTCTTGAAATATAATGCATGATTTATTATTTTATTTCGAAAGTCATTGATATTGTATATACATTCATAATTAATAATTGAAAATGAGCATGATGAGTGTATGTCATCAGTTATTAAATTGATTTAATCATTATTTTTATGCATTTAAATTCTTGCATAATAATCAATGATGAATGATATGTATTAATATAAATTTTAATAATGCCCTTACTTATCATTTGAAGTTTGATAAATTTGTCTCTTTCTTTTGGCCTGTAGCATTTGAATCATGGAATAAATTGTAATCAGTCTTTTCATAATATTACTATGAGAACATTTCAAATTCATTTTTAAGTTAATTTTCTAATGTTTTTCTTAAAATTTCAAGTGTTTAGATTACATGTTGATACTTTCTTTTCCTAAACAGGAAGACTTGGATCAAGCTGATCAGCTCCATTAAGGCGGTGAAACTTGATTGCTAATGCAGTTCATTACTTAATTAGGCATTGAGCTTGAAGCGGTTCATTTGCTGATATCGTCAAGCAAGTTATTCGGTTGAAATCTAAGAAAATTAGGATCTTACAAACCCAAATTAAAGGAAGTGTGCTTATAATATAGCTAATTTAAATTAAAACATATTTTATACTTATTTATATGTCGATAATAAATCTTTTTGTTAATAATAATTGAAAAATATGTAAAAACAACGTTGGAATATTTCTTCAGCATGGATAGTATAGATGAAAAATAATAAGTATTTATAAAAATAATTTTTAAAATTAGTTTTGTGTTTTCTATTAAGTTAGAGATGATTTTGTAAATTATAACAATATCTGATAATAATTAATTGTATATGATTGATACAAGTGTATAATATGAATTTTCACGGTATGCCTTAACCAATTTGTAATCAAATACTGTTATGCATCTATTGTGTTTTTGCACATCGAAAACAAATATCTCACTTCTCCTCTCCTGTGCGTTCTTCTTCCATAATCAATCAGATCAATGCAAATAAATTGATGAAGTTAGAAGAATTCAAATGCTATATAAGTACAAATCTAACTCTTTCATTTGTGCAACTGTGTAATGCTTATTGCTTTGCTACATCAACTAATCTTTCAGACCATCTTTGGAGTTACTCTACCATGTCTCTTCTGAAAATGATCCAAAATTTTGTATTTTCACCTGTCTGAGAAGAATGATGCAAGTTATTCACAGTTGCAAATTATTCAGTGAGAATGGTTCCCACTTTGTGGATATTGCAACACTTTTGATTTATTAAGTGGTTGAAGGGTTAGTAATAAGTAAAAGATAACTTTAATATTGCAGTTGAGAATTTTCGTTTAAACATACAAATAAAATGTTGAGAAGGAAGAATTTCAAATAATTGTAGGTTCATTAGTTTTCAATATAAGCAAGAAAGTTTTAAAATAATAATTATTTATTTTCAATTATTACTTTTCTTGATGTAGTATTTTTATTACCCTATGATTGGATTTTTAAAAATAAAATATAATATGCTGATGTTTTTGTATTGGCTGCACTTTTATTCATGTTATTCCCCCTAACACATCTTTAATCACTTAGTTCCCATTTTCTTCCTTTAATTTCTTTCCTTTTAAAATTATTATGGTCAATTGCTGCTTCAAAATTTC
Organism: Trichonephila clavata; assembly: GCA_019973975.1. Taxonomy (NCBI): domain Eukaryota; kingdom Metazoa; phylum Arthropoda; class Arachnida; order Araneae; family Nephilidae; genus Trichonephila; species Trichonephila clavata. The sequence continues at coordinate 1,149 of BMAO01030633.1, read as the reverse complement.
TGCAAATCTATATCTGCACATTGTGTTGCATGTCTTATTTGCTTTGAATGTTGGTTATGATTCTAATTTGCTAACTTATTAAAACTTATAGTATTTCTACAAGTATCCTTTCTACATTTTTCTTTTGCAATGTGACAATTTATACAATTTTAAGTTAGCAACATGGATAGACTTAATAATGTTATCTCACTGGAAATAAAATAATTGATTTTGAATATAATTCTGGCTTTCTTCTTCTTATTTCTTATTAAACAATATAGAGTTAATTTCATATTTATGTATTTAAGAAACCAGGATATTCAGATTGTAAACATGAAGACCATTATTTTATATTCTTTTTAATCCATTGTTAAATATTTTTTTTTAAAAGAGAAAAACTTGAAGGCTTTTTTATTCAAATCTTATAGAAATATGATTTATTTTCTTTTGTTTTCTAATTAGAATATCTGTATGAATATTGATGTCAAATTTATCCATTTTAGTCAGTGTTTTAGAGAATACTAGAGTTCTAGCTTTAGCTCTTCCAGTTCAGTTATTTCCAATAAACCTGGTGATCCTAAAAGAATTATATACAGTCAGAACCTCATGTTGGGATTTTCTATATAGTGAACTTTTCCTGAGACAAAATTTTAACAGTTTTCTTAGTAATCTTAATAGTGAAGAAAGCCTTTCTATTTACCGGCTTTTTCCTTGTGATTCAATTTTCTCTATTTTAAAAATATTTCAACATTTCAAATTTATTCTCTTTAACGTTTTGTAGTCATAAATCTTGTTGTTTATTGGGGCTTCTTTCCTGAAACATATAATTCTAGATATTTCCACATCTAAAATTTTAAACCTTTCTTCCCACTGATTTCAGTTCACTGAAACATATTAATATTCTTTCCCTCAGTGGAGTTGTCTTTGTCCCTTGTCAGCAGATTCAGATCTCCATTCATTTGTAGTGTGAGTCAGTTGTGTACTGGTAATTCATTTCTTGTAGCTCAAAGTGTAAAACATAGAGATTGCTTGAGCATCAAACCAAATATATTAACTCTTCAGAAGTGGGATGAAATCAAACTTTCGCCACAGTTTTCTTTCTTTTTGATGGTGGGATATATAAAATAAATATATTAATTTACAAAAAGGTGTAGAATAATTGCTTTTTCT
>BMAO01030632.1:0-71536 GCA_019973975.1 Trichonephila clavata | reverse complement strand
GGGGGAAAAATTAAGGAATGTATATAATTCTTATTTTTGTTCGGTTTGAAATTTCCAACAAAGTAGCTGTAACACAATAACTATTTTCACATATTCTTACATTCAAATTAATATCTAAGGTACAAAAAAAATTACATTCAGACATTTATATATAATTATTAACCTTTCAATTTGCTGTATTCGGTATAAAGTTGTACAAGATAACATTAGTTTTAGGCTTCTATCACTAGTATTCCAAATATATCTTTTACAAACTATGCCACTTATCTTGTAATAGTAAAATTAATACATTTTCTCATTTGAAAGTTCTAAACAAGATATTTACATACATTTTATATATACGTTGTATTACTTATCTTTAATATACATATATTAAATGTATTACCTTGCAGTAATTTACACTCCCCCCCCTTTTATTTAAATATTCCCCATAATAATACTTAAAAATGTAAGGCAGGTTTTTGAACTTCCAAGGTGTAAATATTCAGTAGAGGAAACCAGGATAAAGCAAAACACGTGTACACAAAAAGTGAAATATGATCAAAATTGCATCACATAAAGGTATAGATCCTTTTTTTTATCCAAATTTAACTATAACTAGAAACAAGATTTTGGTATAAAAGAAATTCATTTTGGAAATCAAGTGTTTTGCTCCTTTAACATCATTAGGTTTGATGCATACACAATTCATGGTTCCATAAAAAGATACTATTAATTAAATTACAGATACAAATAAGGCAGTAACACACGAGAAATAATGACACTTTACAAAGATAGAGATTAATGCAAGATCACTATAAAATAAATTATTATAGAAGATTAACTATGTTTTCCTGAAAAGAGAAACACAAAAAATTATAATCAAGTCTGTTAACTCTATTTTTATTACTGTAAAAATTGGAAATTATATGTGATATCATCAACAAAATAGTATAAATGACAGCAGACCACAGTAATTTTTTTTACATCTAAAATTTTAATTTCTTTTTAAAAAGTTATTTAAATTTTTTTTCCTTTAAAATCATTACATAATAAATATTATTTAAAAGATTAAAAAATAACTTAACAATCAAACAATCCATGATTGATGGATGCATTTTGTGTGTATAAACTAAGTTTGAAGCTTTTGGTATTACTATAGTTTTATTCAGAATTATTTTTATTTACATGCATTCTTTTGACTTAGTTCTTGCATTAATAGAATTCAGAAATAAGTGTGAACAAACATTAATTAAACTTTTTGAGTGATAACTAACCCTACTCCTAATATCATAGATCTATGTTTACATTTTGTGTTAGGCCATATTTACATAATTCAGAAGATGCTAAACTCAGACTTATTTGATAATAATCAAGTAGTTTGAGACAAAAAAAGTACTTGGAATAATTATAGAAATTTTATTTAAAGTTCTCTTTTTGCTACAACTACACATATGTGACGTATTTGAATTATAAATGAAGTATACTTCTTTCTAGATATAAAGAGCAATACATTAAAATACAGAATGTGTATTTTAGTTTTCCTAAACTGAAATATTATTATGAATAATTCAATTTGAGACTGCTTTTAGTTATACCATTTGAAATTTCAAATGATATTTAAGCTTCTCTTCCACATCAAGGTAGCACAACCACAGAGAAGTGAATACAGTATTGAACCTCTACAAATGGGTATCTTTAGGATAGGGAACAAAATTAACTTCTGAAAAAATGTAATTAAGTTTGTTTGTAAATCACCTGCAATATTTAGAATTAAACATGACTGAATTAACTATGATAATTATTTTAACGGGAAAGTGATTTCAAATAAGATATGAGTTTTTATTCAGTTAAGAAATCTTTAAGTTGTTACAATATCATTACTATTGAGACTTTAAATTTAATGTATATAACCAGCTCATTTTTATACAGTTATCCATTTGCAAAAAGTTCAAATGTATTCTTTTTTTTTTTTATTTAAATCAACTAGTACAAACATTGTAAACCTGGAGTTTTTACATACAGTAAAAAGGAACATATATATTGCACATTACATATTTGCCAGAAATTTAAATATATAGACTTAAAATTTTTTTAATGCCTACTTGTGAATCAGGAACTCTATATTGGACCTAAAACTGCCCATAATAAAAAGGAACATGCATGTATTGCACTTACACATAAATCATTAGGAATTATTAAACTCCTAGTTAATCAGCGTTGCACTATGATCTAAAAACACTTCAAAAATACAAATATTGCACATGTATAACTGAAAATTAATAACGTTAAAATCGAAAATTAACATTTTAAACTGATTTTGCTGTCAAAACCAAACTTGTTGACATTCTTCATGTGTAGGTTTTTTCAATGTAGTTCAGGTTTTTCGAGAAGAAGTCTTTTTTGTTGAAAAATATCTCCGAGTCTTTATCTTTTTACTTGGTGGCTCCATATTCATGTTTTTCGATGCAATTTCTTGATTTGGTGTAGGGAATAACTGTGATAAATCAACAGCAATTTCTTAGAAAACTTAAAATACTACCATAATGTTCTGGGATGCTTTATCTATTAGTTGCATGCATTCTTTCTTAAATTCTTCCTTGGAAATTTCTGTCCTTGCAGATGTGGCCTGCAAATTATCCACATGTGCTTCTTTTTCCAAAATTTTACGATCTTCGCAAATAATCATCTCTTCATCTGTTGAATGTAAATGTCTGGAAAGTCTTTCTTCATTAAAATTTTTGCTGCAAATAAAATGGATATGTTTGCACATATTCCACTGAACTGTATTATCAATGCAAGTACATGTAAAATTATGCAAACAGTGGTTGCATTCCCTACACATCAAAATGCATTCTTTATAGAACGTAACATTTTTTAAAATAATATATATGTTATTACCTTTTGTAGTGACTGACCATTCTTCATTGTTTTGAATGCATAAGCTGGTTAAACTTTGGCCAACTTTATGTCTTTTCCTCAGCTGAGCTATTTTTGACGATACCTTACCCTTCTCCAAAGAAATATGTCGATCAAATACTCGATCTCTTACAAATTTCATTAGACTAAATAATGCTTTATCAAGTAGCTTCACTTTTTTCCCTTGGAGGTACACATACTTAATCATCCTATGCATACTTTCAATATGCATATTGGTATTTATTCCATACCACTTCCTGTGGCAATAGGCCCATACTTCACTTCGCTTGCTATATGTTTGTTCAAAATATCTTTTAAATTCTTTCATATCTTCCTTTCATCAAACATCTTCAGTGCTTCTTTTAACATGATATCAAAGGCTGCTTCATCTGTTTCTACTAAAAGACTTCGAACAATCTTGTAAGCTTCAACTTGGATTTCCTTCTTCATTATTAATCTGGAAATACTACGTCTCCAACTTCTATCCACATGCACAAGTCTTTTCTCAGGAATACCAAAAACAGTCTTCCAGGCATTAAAAAAAAGATTCTGTATCGTCTATCATCAAAGCTTTTGGAGCAATACATGTATGTTCCTTAATAGCTGCAAATGCCAGTTTTAATGCTGTAGAATCTTGTCGATTGCTTAAAATGAATGCTGCTGGAAATCCCTCTCTCTTACCATCAAAAACTAACAATGTGGCTAAATCAAACCCATATGCATTCATTCCATGTGTGAAGTCCAAGCATATGGTATCATTTCCATAAAATTTTAACATATCTTTCTGCGAAGCATTCATAATTACAAGCAGAAAATCTTCTGCTTTCATACCAGGGTATAAATCCTCATCGAAAATGTTCTGGTCCTTGAAGAGAACTACAGGAGAATCTTCTCTGTTTTTCAGGCCTTCAACCCACTTGGTTACGCTCACTACATCATTTGTATCCAAAATACCATCAGAGCTTATGTTGTATTCTACTTTTATATTTTTTATATCTTGCCATGTTATCAAATGAATTCTTTCCAGTTTCTCATTCAAAATTTTTTAATATCATCCAAGATAGCTTCGATTGGGATTTTATTTTCTAGTTTTCTCGCTATATATCTTCTCTTGTTATTTTCATCCGCCCCAAATTTATCCCATGTCCTACATGGGTTTTTGTGAACTCCACAGTCACTTTACTTTCAATGTCTTCATACACTTTCATCTTTGAAGGGCAATTTCCCTTAATCTTGTTGCTACCCGCCATTTTCATATTTCTCTTCTTATCACCCGTAGTATTATAGTAACCATTGCGATGACAGTAAAAGTAGGTTATTGTTCCATCTGTTTTATCAGATTTACTTCCAGTATTCTTAACATACAAAGAAGTAGTTTGTTTTTCAATTGTTTCTTTCCATAACTTGAAATCTTCTAAAGTGTTAAAATTATGCGTATCCTTTTCTATTGTGATATTATGTGCTAAATCAACATGATCCTCCAATGCTTTTTTAGAAATTAGTTCTACACTACAAATATTACATCTTAACTGTTTATTTATACTTACCTTATGAATCAATTTTGCATGTTGGTATAAGTTTGAAACTGTAGAAAAGGTCCTTATCACATTCAACACACCTAAAACTACCCATAGCTAAAATTTTCAAGGAATATAGACTAAAAAAAAACTGATAATGATAACACACAAATTTATGCATAAAAATTTTTTTTTATTTTCAATACCCACAAAGAATTCCGCCAACTATCCTTTATTACTGAAAAAGGATAAAAAATTATTATTTTTATGGATTAAATTTTCTTAATAATAGACTTAATAATTACTGCATGTTTGACACTAAAATCAATTAGTTATTTATTGAGTTAAATATATTTTAAATTGCATTGCATTGATTTTAGATTACTGTATGTTTGACACTAAAATCGGTTCCTATTTAATCAAAATATATTTTAAATTGCATTTTCGATAAGCAAAAGAGAAATCAATCTGAATTTATCCATAGCTTCAACGAAAACACGCGGTTTTTATTTTTAAAAAGTGATTCATTATTCTTTAGTAAAAAACAATACGGAATTAGTTTTTAAAACAATGTTGATGTTCAGTAATAATCGTTAAATAATGGGGGAGGGGGAATACATACCGCCAGCGAAAGAAAATTTGCTTTTCTCAAACCAAAATTTTTTACGGCCACACTCACTACTAACATGTGAAAAACAATATTCAAAATTTTTCCCTTTTGCTACTGAGGGGAATTTTCCCTGTCCCTCACGATGTCAGCGCCCCCTGGTGATTTCAGTTACTTTAACATTAGGATTTTTCCTGTCGCTATTGACTTTAGTCAACATTCTACCATTCATTCCGTTGTGTATTTCTGCTGCGGAGGGAAGCAAGTTGAAGAATAATTTGAAACACGTGAATTTTAGCTCGAAGCTATTTGTGGTAAGTTGTAAATGTTTTTTAATATTCTGTAGAAAATGCTTATAAAATTTCTTAAATATGTAATTTTTAATGTATTTGAAAAAATGAAGATAAATATGAACCGCATCTTATTCACTCATATTTGTATTTCTGAGTACTTTATAATGCTGTTTCTGTGTGATGTGGCGTGATAAATTTTATTGCTTCTGGAACTAGGTATTTTTTAAGACGATTTCTTCACAACATTTCTAATAATTCACTTAAAATCTGATGTGTATTTTTAATTTTCCTACGAGTTATAATTTTCCAATTGAAAAAATACTACTGGACCACTTTTGAAAGGACACATGTAGCATTGGGATTTATTCTTAAAATGTTTCCACATGAAGTAGAATACAAAATTGCAACAAATTTTTTTAAATGAATTTTGTTTATCAGAAACTCTTGTACAACGAACTGAAGCCAATCTATTTTATTTATTTATTCGACTCAGAAAAAAGAAACCAAGGTCATTTTTATGAGCCATTTTTTCCATAAAATTTAATGGGAATTCCTTTGTTGAAATGAGTACTCTCTCTCTCTCTCATCACATTTATCAGCTTTCAGAAGATATCCTACAATAATTTTGGAAAAATCATTCGTGTAAGAAGCATATTTCTAAATTTTTTTCCCCGTATGAAATGCGATAACGTTTTTTGCTTTAATTTGAATGAGAAAAAGTTTTCCTTAACACATGCTTTGCATTAGAGGTAAATTTCAAGATGAACTGTGCTCCTTATCAAAGAATCAATGTGATTTAATTAAAAAAAATAATGTTTGAAAAAAAATTCTTGTTTTCTTAATGACAGGAATTGAAAACCAAACCTTATCTCGATAAATTGTTTTTTACTCCACACTATGAAACAAAATTTATCATCACATTCTCTCTTTTTTTTTTTTATGCAGGTTAGCCCGAAACTTGAATTCAAGCGGGAGCTGGGTGAAAAAGAGGAGGTATATATCTTTTCTGGGAAAAATTGGGGAAAAAAAGTTTCTCTATATCACTTGGTAAGTTATGACTATCTTATTTATTTTTATTATTGTGAAAAACTGACAACTTCCATCACATCATTAGGTACCGTGACCACACATTCCCCAATATTACAGAGATTTTTCAACTAATATCATCTTACATAGTCCTGCTTTTAATCAGTCACAAATCGAGCAATGAACTTTGCTAGTTTAGTTTAAACTATCGTAGTTTGCTTATGTCGGGGTTAGGCATGTAAAATGTCTGATACATGCTATACCTTTTGAGGCTCAAAGTTCTCATGTCGCCATGGACTGCAAGTTTGGAGACTGCCAACTCAGGTGCCTTCCTTGACACTTGTTCAAAATGAAGAGATCAAATGACTTGGTTTGTATAGAGACATTCAGGATTAGTGAATTAAATATTATTCAAGCCTTACTATCCTAATGAAAATTAAGCGTATTTCACAATATACTCTTTATTCCTATTCAATGCAATCATTATTTTTTAATAAATATAACTCAAATTCTATAACCCTAACAAATGGGTTTTCGAAACTTGTATTGAAACAAAATTTCAAGTTAAATTAAAACTTCTGAGTTTATAAAATCAGTACTTATGTATATATATATTTAAGCAGAGGCGGATTATAAGCGGCGGGTGGACTTGGCGGCCGCCAGGGGCCCCGAGCACCAGCAGGGGCCCCAAGCTGATAGACTTTATTTACAAGTTCAACGTGCAACAATAAACCTTGTACTGATATTGCAAACCCAATGATTACCCATGATTTGAGTCGTATAACAATTAGTGTTGCCCTCATATATTACATGTAAATGCGGTTGAAATCCATTTTTTTTTTTGATTTTTTTAAGTGTTTTCCTGAACTTTGGTCTTTAATATATGTTTTCGGTTCCAAGTTTTTAAAAATTTGATCCCAGATTTCTTATATTAAAATAATGATCCCAGATCTCAGACTATAAGCAACTACCAATGTTAAGTTCTTTCGAAAGAATTTAGTATTTGAAGGTTCGTGATTTATTGTTATCTGGATTTTTGTGTTTATATTTGAGAGTGTGGGGAAATAGATCAAAGCAGTGTCGGATTAAACGACTTGGTGGCCCCTAGGCAGTCGAGTTCTCGGGGCTCTTCAGCCTGTTTTTGGAACACTAACGAAAAACAGAACTCGCTTTTGTGGGCACCTAAAAAGCACGGGGCCCATAGGCAATTGCCTAGGCCACCTAACGAGTAATCCGGCATTGGATTGAAGTATTTTGTAAATTTATCATCAGTTTTATTTCAGTCAGCATGACAGAAACAGTGAAATATTTAAGTGAGATTGAAATTTCACTAAATTGATGGATAAATCAAATAGTGAAATAGATGAAAGTAATGTTTCGAAAAAAACTGTAGAGCAGCATTTCTCATACTGTGAAGCGCCCCACCCCCCCGTGGGCGTTATAACCCTACGAGGGGGGTGAGAGCATATGGAAAATAAAAGATTTAAAAAAATTAGTTTACTTAGATGAAATAAAACAAAATACTTTCTGACATAAAAAAACATACATTAGATTGATATAATTTATACATATCATCTGGCGATATTACGTCATCGAAAAATAAATGCTCCTAGCTACATGTGCCTGACATGTGTAAGCAAAAAGTCGTAAAATATTATCAATGGTCTCTTACCATTGATAACATTTTACCAGCAATTTTACGTTTATAAAATAGTATGTCACTGGCTTAAAACGATATAAGTTTTCCGTGTGAATTCTGAATCTCGGGAAATGCAGTAAGAAAAGTTTAAAAGCAGGTAAAACTACTCATAACAATGAGAAGACAAGGAGTGGTGTGATCTTTGAATATAGGAAAAACTTTTCATTCAAAGCGGATAGACAGAAAGATCGTTTGAAATGAAATACAGATAACACTTATTAGGATGGAAAAATCCATTCAGGATGTTATTTGCCTGTAAATGCAATAGCCCCTTCGTCTATTGATTGATTGACTGTAATAAAGCAAAATATTTCACATTATCTGATTGAATCTCATTGTACAGCAAGTTTAATGTGCGAAGCATGGTTTAAAAATTTTTCATTGTAATGCAATTGAAAAAAATAATCAACTTTATAAACTCAAGAGCTCTTTATAAACGGCAATTTGCCCAATTCTTTGAGGAACTTGTCAATATTCAGAGGTTTTGACATACAACAACGTGCGATGGCTTAGCGTCGGTCAAGTCCTTAATCGCTTTGTAAGAGATTAAGCTCATTTTAATTGAAAAAGGCAATAGTCCCGATGACCTTTTAATGAACTGAATAAAAAACTTCAATAGCATGGACTCATTGTTTTAACGATGTTTGAAAATATTAAAATATTTATGACGAAACTTTACATTTTTTACTACGGATTTAAAAAGGAAAATTATGAAATATTTGCCTCAATTACAAAAACATTTTCAATACATAATAATTTTGCAAAACGCCATTGACATTCAAGATAATGCAAGTAAAAAAATTTAATGATTATACAGGGGAAAAAACAAGCTTTTGAGGAAAGATTCAACCAATTTAAAAGTTTAGAAAATGCATTTCATTTTATTTAATATCCATAAAAAAAGGAATTTGAAACACTGGAGTTAACCGAATTTATTTGGCTATGTATCGATAATTTAGAAATGGAATTAGTTGAATTTCGAAGCAGCGTAGCATAGAAAACAAAATTTGGACTTGATTTCTGAAGTAGAGGAAAACTGTTAAATTAGCGCAGATTTCATTGATCCCACAGTAAAAATAGAAAATATTATATTAAACGTATAAGATTCTTTACTAAACAATTTGATATCATTGGAAAAACTAGTTAATTCTCTTTTAACAATGTTTGGGTGAATATTCATGTGAAAAATTGTTTTCTTCAATGAACTTTGTAAAATCTAATAGAAACAGAATTGACAGAGAATTAACTACGAAATGCGTTAAACTAATGAATACGAAATATGAACCTAAAATTAAAAAATTATCTGAAAATAAACAGCAGCAGATTTCTCATCAAATACTTTATAATCAATTTTGTTATACACACACATATAGGGATTGCAATACCGGGATACCGAATATCGGTATTTTGAGATATTTGTACCATTTTGTAATACCGGTATTCACAAGTTAAATGCCAGTTTTTCGGTATTTACTAGACATTTTTTTAATTTGTCTCCACTACAAGTTCAGGGATCGCTAACCTTCCAAAATAGTATACTTTTTTGCTTTTATGTCTCCCTAACGGGTGGAATTAATTAGACTGTGAATATAAAGCGGTATCGTACAATCAAGAGAAGTGTTAAAATATGTGAATTATCCAAGGAGGCAGTCCAGAACTATCCTATTACAGTTAGAGCGATACTGCACATACAAGCGCAGGGTTCGTAGCCTGATATTCGCATCTGTAAAAACAAGGTTGTTGTTTTGAAGAAAGTGCATAATATTTCGATATTTTTTTTAATGGAGAATTTGTTATTCACATTGTATGTGCATATCATACTTTTTTTACATATCTTCATGATTTTAAAAGATAAATGAAAAAGAAGAAAAGAGACTAACCAATTCAACTTTGATCAAGTTTATTGTAAGTTTTCTTAAAATTTTTCACCCACAAACCTTACCTACATTCAGAAGAATTCGGTACAGTTATCGAAGATGATTATGACACTAATGGCGATTGTTAAAAAGGAATTGTTTCTTGAACAAAAATTAGAGTTAGTGACAAGTAAAAAAAAATTCAACAAACCAAAATACGCTACAGAAATCAATTATATCCAAAACCTTTCGACGAGAAACCGATTTATTTGAAAATGAGAAATTTAGAGAGAACTTGGAAAAAGTGTATCGCATATTGGTGACCAACTAGCATTGATGTCAAAAGAACGCTTTCGATAGCTGGCAATTTATGCACATAATTACGTTCCAGGATTAATGAAAGTACAATTATTGCATTATGCTTTTTAAGATCACATTTCAAAAAATTGTAATTGTACCACAGACTGAATAGTGATTTTTGCACTTTTTTTGCGATTTAAATAAATAAGATGTTCCTTTACTTTTTTTGTGGTTCTTTATAAACTGTTATAATTTAAAAATTACAGTTTAATTTTTTGTGATAATGACACTTTCTAATAAAACTGCCAATTGAAACAAAAAAACACCTGTATTTTCTTTCTTTTCCTAAAATTTCTACTACCGGTGCTACCAAGAACTAAAAAATATCGAACATCGGCATTGAACTTTTGGTTCGATATTACAATACACACATATATATACTAATAAATATAAAAATATTTCATAATATATACTGTATGTAATTTTCGTTACTCCTTGTTCATTCAAACACATATTGGCATTTGCGCCAAACACTTAAGAATTTTTAAACCCACTAAAAATTTTAAATCGTCAAACCATGCCCATTTTTGCTTGTTAAACCAGTTGAATTTTAGATGTTTAGTTTTAAAAATACTCAGTTAAAAATTCTCTGGTGCAAATGGGCATTAGTGACCCACGAACTAGAACTATATATAAAAAAAGTATGAACAAAATTTGACCCACGTCACAAAAAGGTTCGCCATCCCTGTATGCGATAGAACAAGTGCAGAACTATCCCGAAGAGCTGGAATATATGAAACTGTTATAGAATACTTTTTTGTATTTTTTGATGAGAGGTTACCTGAAGTTAAGAAGAAAGCTGTACAAAAATTAAAGGATATTTACAAAAACGATATTGAATCGTTTAATTTTGACGATGAATTGGATCAGTTTTTGCTATTTTTAAAAGAAAACAAAGATACTATGAACACTCCAATAGAAATTTATCGAGTTGCGAAAGAAATGGTCTCGACTTTCCCTAATGTAGAGATACTTTAAAAAATATTTTTAACTATACCGATATCAAATGCATCAAGAGAGAGATCTTTTTTGGTTTTAAAGCGCGTTAAAAATTATTTAAGAAGTAGTATGAGAGAAGACAAACTGAACAACAACCCCATATTATATATAGAGCCAGATGTTTTGAACCAAATAGATACTGCAAAAATAATCGATGAATTTGCCCAAGAAAAATCTTTTCTATCATGACTATAGTTATCTTAGGTATATAACTATTTTTTGTATATTTTTGTAATATATAAGGTTTTTTTAATTCTTTAAAATAAAGTTAAATTTTTTTTTTAAGCTGTGAATTTTTTTTTAGCTATACATTTTATTTTGAGAATTTAAGGTCAGCGAATTTTTTCACTCCTTACGTTTTTCGGGGGCCCCAAACCTGTTACCTCCAGGGGCCTCCAACTAGGTTAATCCGTCTCTGCTTAACCCCACCCCCTCTAAGAAATTCCTTTGTGCACCTTTGGTTCTGGATAAAGTTTGTTTTGATGTAAATGTTTTGCATTTCCGAATCCAAATTACGGACATATGATACATTCAATAAGAAAACAATTCTACTTACTTTTATTGTGTATGTACATTTAAAAAAATTTCTCCGAAATCTTGACCAGTGTTTTGATGTTTTTGACTCAAAATAATCTCGAACTGTACGTGAAAAGTGACCCCTTGATTTTCGACACATGTCCAGAAACCGAATCATGTTTCAGATACTTATCTGTCCGATACGAGCAAATGAAATGTTGCTTCGAAGAAAAAAGTTTTTTGTCACAACTTAATTACTCGATGACTGGAATCAACAATGCTCCAACTTTAAGTCGCTTACTTTACCTCACTGCGAAACAAATTTCTTAAAGTTCATATAAAATTTGTACAATTAAACATTTCTTAAATACAGAAAACGCTTCTCAGAGCCTGATGTTCTAAACAGGGAGTGAAAAAAAAGCTTTAAGTCAAGAGCTTTCGAAAAAGTAAGCATTTAAAATTTGCTTTTGCATATTTGTAAGAAAGTGAACAATTATTTTAAAATGTAGTCTCTTTGTATATATTACTTCGACTTATAAATAACCACACTTCTCTGTAAATATAGGCGTAACTAGGGGGTCGATCGTAAGGGGGGGATTTCTTTTATGTATGAAGTTTGAATGTTATCTCACCCTTAACTCACAAATCAGGTTTGGCCATGCTAGCATAGAGACAAGAAGGAATTCTTTCTTTAATGTGTCATACCACGTGTTTAAAAGTCAACTAACCACTTTTGCATATTTTCGCATTCAGTACTACTGTGCTTTCTGCTGAATGAAGAAGCAAATCCCCCAAGAACAATTTTAAACACGTTGCTACTCAATTCAAACCTATTTGAAGTAAGTTGTAAATTTTTTTGATTATTTTAGATTATGCATCTGAATCTCCCTAAATGGGTACTTTTAAATTGTTTATTGTATTTTGAGAATACGAAGATATAAATATGAAACGCATTGAATATGCGTTTATATGTACTTCTGAGCAGTTTTATAATCCTGTTTCCGCAAAATTATATTTCATCTGCAACTGAGTATTTTTTGAAGAAGTTTTTCTCGTAACATTTTTATAAATTGACCTAAAAGCTGAAGTTTGGAATTAATTCTTTAACGAATTAAATTTTTCCTATTGAAAATATACTACAGAACTATTATTGAAGGAATACACATTACCTTGGTGATTATTCTTAAAATGATGTCTCCGCATAAAATTCTTCAAAAAATTGTCTTAACCATTTGTAAATGTGTGAATTTTTTCCTTTCAAAATGTTTTTGTATAACACTGTAACTGATTTATTTTATATTACTTGTTTGTTTATTCGACTCAGAAAAAATAAAGCAAATTTTTATGAGCCATTTTTTTCGATAGAAATTAATGAAAAATTCCTTATTCATCACATTTATCAGCATTAGTGAGCAGAATTTCTTCAAAATATTTCAGAATAAACGTTAAAATTACAATAATTTCAAAAATTTTCTCGGTAATGCTTTCATTAACGACAAGCGTCGATAAAACGTGGTTTCTAAGGCGGACAATATAGGAAACATCGAATAAGAAAATAAATTCAAATTCCATCCAAATTTCTAGAAATCCATACCAGGATTCTATCAATCCTTCATTCATTTATTATTTCCTCACCTTTTATTCAGAAGAAAATCCATTCGTCGTGTTTTTACGAAGGAAACTTGGTTTCTAAAACAGCTACTACAAGAAAAGCTGAAAAATCGTCGCTTCTAAAACGCAACAGTGGGGGAAAAATCCAAAATGAATGCTTCTTCTCTCAAACACAAATTATTTTCACATTTCGGATACCCATACTGAAATATTATCTATCTTTCAATCATTCACTAAGTAATCATTTTTCTTATCTCTTTCATTGAAAAAAAAAATATCCTTTTGTCGAGCTTCAAAAAAGAAAACGTGGTTTCCAAAATAGCTTCAAGGAAAAAAAGAGAAAAACCGTTGCTTCTAAGACGCAATAGTGAGAAAAACATCGTCCAAATTGACATTATCAACGCATCCCACTTTCTCTCTAATAAACATTCTTTCCGCAAGTTATTTCATTAAAAAAGAAGGGAAAAAAATTAACTGATTTCATCAATTTCAGCTTTCTGGAAAAATCTCTTACACAATCTTTCAATCCAAGATGGCCGTTGGAATTAAAATGACCGCTATCCTAATCCAGAAAAACTAAAAAAAATTCAGTCGGAATAGGGTTACTATTTTCCTAAATTAACCAGGGTTACCAAATTGTAAATTTTATTGCCAAAAAAATTTGGCGAAATAGCTGGATCGTGCTAGGATTCAACAACTGGGTATTATAAAATTAAATAGTATTTACTAAAGTGTTATAATTTTTTATGAATATTGGTGCATCTATATTACTTTCTCAATAAGGTACTTTTATAATATTGAATATAAATTCACCTCCTTTGTCATAAATAATAATAGTTTTTACTTTATCTTCTAAATGTATTTCTGCATCAAGGATTTTGATTTTCTCTGCATCAGATTCAGGTATTCGGGATAAAAGTTATTACCTGGTTTGAAATTCTCTTACCTATCAAATATGATAATATCTATGCAGCACAAAAAGTTAACACAATTTTCTGTGAAGCTATTTTCATAATAGTTTAAATACAAATTAGCTAGACAGTTGCTGGCTGAGCCACAATGTGGCAAACCTTTAATCTGCTGAAAGTAATTACTATTATAATATAGTAGCACAAATGTGAGAGAAGTAAAGTTCTCATAATTAGTAACCATTTTAAATAAAATATTTTTATGGAATTGTAAAGGTATTTTTGTCATATCACCAATATCAATCGAATTGAATAATCCTTAAAGTCTACACTATTGACTGAAGAAATCTTTTTTATCTTTAATTTGTTCCATAAGTTATTTGCTATAGTTAAGAATAGCTGTTGTTTTAAGATTATTTTTTTGTATCTTGTAATATATCATGTAAAATTTTAACAGATTTCCTGATATATATATATATATATACGTAGTAAAACATTTAATGACTGCTCTAAATTTGACTAGGTTTTTATAAAATTTGAGGTAAGAAATATTTATAGAAATATGTGATAAAAATTAATATTATATAAGATTTATGCGTATATAATATTGTATAATATTCTGTTAGATATTTTGTATTTTCAATGACTTTTATTTTTTATATTGATGTGCTTCAAATTCTTCTCAATACCTTTTATAATATGTAATAAATGGCTATCTCTCAGTTCCTCTGTATTTAGAATTTCTTGAGTAATACATAATTCTGTTCTACTTAGTGTCCAAATGTAAATGATTTAATGTGTTTCATATTAAAGTTGTTCTCAATTGTTTTACAAATATCTATACTGCTATTTTTATGAACCTTTTTGTCTCTAAATAGTCTAGCGGCTCTAGTTTTTCTTCTATTAGTTTATTAATCTTGTTATTGTAGCGATATTATTTTGAGTAATGGCCTATAAAATATTTTTACATTAACGTAATACATTTAGCCTATATAAAGATAAACAGCATTATAATAATTAGTATAGTATTTTTCCCACTAGATACTACTTTAATAATATTAAGTGCAATGTTTTCAAATCCATATAAATTAAAGCGTTTAATTTTAATTTTTAATACTATTTAAATCTTTAGTGACAGGTCTGTGTTGATCAATTGTAACATTAATCTCATTAGAACACTATATATTTAAATTGACGCGGTTCACAAGTAAATAAATGTATACAGTTAAATATTTTAAAATTTTTATATAAATCCTGTTATATGTAAGCTGTTTTAAGTCAGCAATGTTTATAATACTGTATAGCATCCATATTTTCCATATTTTTTTTTATATTTAAGTCTTTATTTTAATATTTCATGTATTCTTTTAAATGCTATTGTCTGTTTTTTTTGCAATTTTAAATTTTTCAGTTTTGATTAACATTTATCAGTAGCGCACACAAAATTTTTTCAAGGGGGGAGTCCATGGTCGAAAGTCCCCGAACTCGTATTATACCTCAAGACAACACCAATTGATTTTTTTCATCTTGACGATTTTATTAACAAAAACAGTAAACAATAAATTATTCAATAAAGAGAATTATCATTAATTAATAAAATAAATTAACAACAAGTACTAAATAAAAATTTTACGTTATATACACTCAGGAACATTGAAAATAGCGACCCAAGAAGAAAGCATCGGATTGAAATGAAATTTAATACACATAATGACACAGATGAGAGATTCACTTGATCTCAAAAGCAAGACAATTAAACGAATACAGGGTGTGCAACGACACAAATACTGGACAACTTCAATATCGCGTTGGACCAACTCCAGCTACAATACATGCCGCCACACTGTCTGGCATTGAGTTGATTAGACACCTTATGTTGTCCTGAGGCAGATGGGCCCACAAATCTTGAACAGCCAACTCTAAATCATGTACAGAGTGACACGATGGCATCTACCATTTTAGGTGATCCCACACGTGCTCTACAGGGGACAAATCGGGGAGCGGGCCGGCCATGGAAGAGTCTGAAAATGACGTAGGAAGTCTTGAGCAACTCTTGCTGTATGCGGACGAGCATTATCTTGCTAGAAAATTTCCCCTGGCAGACCATTTAGGAAAGATACTACATGGGGTCGAAGAATATCATCAACGAAACATTGGCCCGTTAAGGTTCCATGCATCACAATTAAAGTGGACCGTCTATCATAGGCTATGGCCCCCCAGACCATTACACCAGCTGTGTGGACAGTGTGACGTAGAACAGTGTGGGGGGAATTGTACCGCTCACCAGGGTGCCTCCACAGCCGTACACGGTTAACATCAGTCCCCAAAACAAACCGGGATTCATCACTAAACACAACCTTTTGCCATTCTGTGACATTCCACATTGATCTGGCTTGGCACCACTGTAGACGCAGTTGCCGAAGTTCCGGTGTTAAAGGGAGTGCACGGAAAGGACGCTTGGATTTAAGATTTGCATCTGCAAGGTGTCTGGAAATTGTTTGTGGAACAATTGCTACGCCTACGTCTGCTCGGATCGTTGAACGAGTCACTGTGGGGTCCACAAGTGCTTGCCGCGCGATCCTTCGATCCTCTTTCCTCGTGGTCTTCCTGGTCGCTCCAGACCCGGTTTTCCGCACGTGGGTACCTTCTCGTGTCCACTGCACCCAACAATTTCTAACGGCACACTCCGAACGATCCACCTGGCCAGCAACACGGCACGTCGACCAGCCAGCAGTTTTCCTCCTGATGATCAGACCCCTCTCAAACTCGCTTAACTGTGAGAAATGTCTTCTAGCACGTTTACCTGGCCTGTTTCGCTTACCAAAGTCTTCCTACAATCAGCGGGTAATCGTCACGTTTATGAATCTTCGAATTTGTGCTTGCTCATATAACACTCTCTTCCTGATTGTAGCGCCGCCTCGGCGTGTATGAGCATGCGTATTGGCACAAAACTTGGATCATTTGCATATCACATTACGCTGTACTTATTTGCAAAGTTTCGCGATTATACTTAGCTTCCTTCTTCGGTTGCTATTTTCAATTTTCCTGAATATATATATATATATATATATTAGCTGACCCGGCCACGCGGCGCTGAAGCTTTGTTTTAATACGTTAGTTCAATATTATCCTAAGCTAATCAATGCAGTCAAATTAATCTTCTTTTATAATTTTGAAAGGTTGAAATAAAGTATAAAATATAATAATTTTAATTTTGCACTTTATTCATCTCCTATTTGAGTGTAGTATAATGCATGAATTACTAACGAAGTCGTTAAGTAACAACATTTGAAGATTTAATTTTATAAATAAGCTGAATAACGTTGATTCTTTGCAATTTTTAAAATTATTTTTATCATTTTAATTATTTTATCATTTTTTTGTATAACAACAAATAATTTTATACAACTAATCGCTAATCGGCGCACAATATTTTTCGGTAACCTGTAATTTGCAAACTCAAATAAATTCAACGGTTTCCGCAAACGGGAGCATGTAACATCTAGTTGCCCATTCCAGAAACATGGACTTTTTAAGTCTAAGTATCAAATGAATATTGTTTGGGTGACCAGGGAATAATGACCAGGGAACCAACCGAAGATTATGTGGTGACATTCCTGATACATCGAAAGAATTCAAAAACTCGGTTGGAAAATTTACGGTTTTCTTTTCATCAACAATAGTCGACTGGTTTAAAAGGCGTTGGATCAACTGGCAACAACCCTGTGTCTAGAAGTTTATTTCATCACAATATCAATATTTTTTCTGATTAAGTAACAGGATTACAGAGGCAACAATTATCTAGATAATTATACAATATATCCCCGGAAAAACAGTCTCAATCAGTTCTTTTTACCTCAAGAACATTACGGAAATCGTCTTGTTATTTAAGGCATTATGTATTGGGATGAAGTTCTACTTCACCGTTTCCAATATTCAGTAGTTGGTTAGGAAATATTTGCTCAGATTGATCATCTTGAAAATATACTCGCGTGTTTATGGTCAGTCGAAGTGTTTCAACGTTTCGCCATAAAAACGATTGTTTTAAACAGGCGTTAATCTCGTGAGCAAAAGTAGACCGTGTAATTGCCATTAATGTCGTTCAGAACTCGAACGCAAAGCCATTTGATCTCATTCCAGCAATATCCAGAAAATTTACGGAAGCTTTTGAAATCCAAATTCTCGTTCCTACCCCGAGAAGAAATCGGGGCCCACTTTCAAAGCCCCTACTCCTGTAAATTCCGTCCATGAAGGGGGACATTACGGTCATCCGGCAAAGTAACTAAAGTTTCTAAAATAAGATTTCAAGTTCTTGCTCCTCACCCAGAAAAACACCAGGAAAGCATTCCTTATACTTCAAGAACTTTAAAGCAAGCCCCTGCCCCGGTTCGCGTAAAATACGTTCGTCTGGCATTATTCGACGTAGTTATTGGATTATCTTGAATTGGATTTGAAATATTGAGATCGGCAATCCCGAAATACAATCAAGACCCACTTTTTGCGTCTTTATGTCGGCAAGTTAGGCTGGCACTGCTGTACGAGAATAATCCGATCCCCCCCCCCCCGGCATTATCTGGCAAAAATACAGGAATTTCCAAATTTTGATTTCAGACTCGTTCAAACCATCTCAAATTACACCAGGAATACACTTTTCCCGCAACAAGACTTTAAGGGTGACCTCCTACCCCGGTATGCGTAAAAGACGATCATCTTGAATTATCCGGCAAAGTTACTGTTATTTCTCAGATTGAATATCAGACTCAGATTATCCGTTTTGAAATGCACCAAGGACCAAATTTTCACGATCAAAGGCTTTTAAGGCAAGCCCCTGCTACGGTGTGTATAAAATACTGTCGACTGGCATAATCCGACAAAGTTATTGAAACTTCTAAAATTAAATTTCAGATTCTCCTTTCACACTCCGAATTGCACACGGAGCTGACTTTTGATGCTCCAGCGAGAGCAAGTTCATTCGCTAGAGAGAATAAAAATCTGGACGCGGGACTTGAATCATACGCCTTTTCTCCTAATTCAGACAATATCCAGCAAGTTTAGTGGAGTTTCTGCAATATGACTTCAAATTATCGTTTCCCGCCCCTAGATACAACTGGAGATTACTTTTGTGCCCCCGAGCCGGCAAGTTCAGTCCATGGAAGGGGCTTCAGGGTCGTCCGGTATTATCTGGCAAAATTACAGGAATTTCTAAAATTCCATTTCAAACTCTCGTTCACCATCCCGAATTACAACAGAAACGCACTTTTTCCGCAGCAAGACATTAAGGATAAGCTCCTGCCACGGTTTGCGTAATATATGGTTGTCCTGAATTATCCGGCAAAGTTACAGTTATTTCTCTAATTGGATATCAGAATCGGATTATCCATTTTGAAGTACGCCAGGATCCAAGTTTTCACGATTCACGTTTTTCCATGTAAGCCCCTGTTATGGTGTGTCTAAAATACGGTCTGCCGATTTATCCTGCAAAGTTACGGTTATTTTTGAAAACTGACTCGAAAATTGGATTCTACACCCCGAAATAAGCCAAGCACTTAATTTTCGTGCATTTTGGTTTGCAATATCTGCTTTCACAGACACATGAGCATTGCCACATTTTGCGATTATTCCCTTACGGGAATCTGGCAATGTTTTTTCCGGACTCTTCACATTTCCGGCAGTAAAAAAATTATGGCGTCATTAATTGAAATAGAAACTATCCTATGTTTTAAGTTGGGCGAAATGACACACAGTATGCAAAATTATATTATGATCGGTTGAGTAGTTTAGGAGTCCATTGCGGACAAACACTGTGACACGTACTTTTTATATATAAATGTTATATATATATACGTATCACCAATCGAAAAAAAAACTCAAGGGTTTTAGGCGTGTCCGGACCCCCTGGACACCCTCTTTGTGTGAGCCGCTGATGTTTACTCATCTCTGTCTTGTAGAGAACTTTTGATTATATATATATATATGCATATAAATAGTTAAGATTTTTCTGTAGTGAATGCTTAAAATAGTGCAAATTATATAAACATTTGTAATACGTTATTAGTACTTTCTGTTACATATTTTATGTTAAAATTTTAATTGAAAACAACGCCGTTTCTTGCATTATAAAGGCGATTCATTGGAAACAATGAAATGTTGGCATCATTTTGGGTGAGTTGACCATACGGATGCTTCTGGAAACTACTATAGAAATTTATTAATATCATGATCTAAGACGAAAGCGGATCTTTCGTGAAAGATCCGTCAACCTATAAAGAGGAGTCGCTCGCGAAAACAGAGTCAATATCACTTTGGCTATTGAAGAGTTTCTAGAATCGTGCGATTGGTTGCGAATGCATCACGTATTGGTATTTTTAAAAATTTTGTTGTGTCTGAGAGCTGTAGAAGGTGTGAAACGATTTTGGGACTTATTTTGCGACTTTCGCTGCTCTATCCTGTTCCTAGTGTAATGTTTTTCCGCAATAAATTTTCATCATTCTTAATTCTTTAGTTCTTTGTCTTTAGTTCCTTGATAGTAATAGCAATAAAATCCTCGAGCCGGTTTATCCATTGGATGCTTGAGGGGAGGGGGCCAGGGTCCCGGGGACCATAAGGATCTGGAAGGGCCTGGATAAGCTGGATTTAACCAGATTTTCTAGTTATAAATTTCAATACGCCAATACTAAGGGCACTGCAGATCTTCCTCTCCCAGGGCCTGAAATGAGTTTAAATCGGCACTGTTTATATACGTAACAATATAATCTACGTAATATTGTTATAAACTGTTTACATATATTAGGATGCTATAAATTGCGACAGTTACGTTGAGAAATAATTTTAAAATCTGGTTTTTGCATAGTATATAAACTTTACTAATTTACAGAAAAACTTATCCATTGCTTTAAATTTTTTGCCTTATTTTTTTTATTGAAAATATTGGGGTATTTGTCTTTATGAAAGTACAGATTGTATATATGAGATATTTTTCTGATAAGATTTATTATCTTAAAGCACACAATTAATCTTCAACATTTTACATTTCACAACCTCTGTACCTGTGAAATATATCTGATGTTTCGTTAGTCAGTATAATTGTTAGTCTTTTATCAATCACCCAGAGAATTATTCTTTTTTAGGTAAAAACTTACGATTAAAAATTAATTTAATGAAAAACCTACAAAATGACACTAGAACCATAATGTTACTTAAAATGAAACTCACGATTTCTATTGTTAAGCATTTTCCCCAAAGCTGTCAAGTACAGAAGACTCATAATTATACAACTTATTTTAATCAGAACAATCTTCTAATTTAGATGAAACATTTTTGAAGTGTAACTATGCGTGTATAGCCTATGAGGCAAAAAATTCCAAAGAGTTACAAAGCCGAGTATCACAATAATGGCGTTGAGTCACGAAACGCCAATCCCTCATTTAGGTGAGAGTCGAACAGGGGAATGGATTCAGGTGTGGGGAATAACGCTTCGCTATGCTTGAGCCAGGGGTTGGTAACGTGAGGTTCTTCGCTTAGACGGTTGTGGCTCCACAGACTTCTAGCTATATGTTTTATTAAAAAAAAGCAATTGTATCTACTAAAATTATTGATTTCAATTTCTCCTTTATAACTATCTATTGAAAAGGTTTATCTTATTTGTGCCTAAAATTAAACATTTAGTTAGCTTCAGATTTATGCATTCAACTGTTCTTCAGTGAAGAAGTGTATTGAGAATCATTGGAAATATTAAAATTAGTTCCAAGGCATTGAAAAAGTCTTAATTTATTGGTAGAAATGAGGCCATGGGGAAACACTCCTCAAATAGCAACGTTTGCCTATTTGCTTACAAAAGTTAAGGAGCACTTTTGAATGTGAGAAACCGATACACATAAGCCAACATCAGAAGTCATAAAAATACCTTCCGGGTTTTGTGACATATTTTAGGATTAAAAAGAGAGAGTTGAAATGACTTTAATATGGAGGAGAAATCAAAATCAAATCTTATTATTAGAGTAAACATGCAGTTTTAAAATAAAATCCTATGGTAGAAAACATTTTTTTCAAGACGCTTGGAATCTCAACACTAACCTATGATATTTCGACATTGGTTGCTCTTGCATTGAGCCACATAAAAAAGTAAATATCCTCGAAGGTCTTAGAAGGAATGGAAATTGTTACTTTGAGCAAAGCTTTGTGTTTATTCGAGAAAAGGACATACTACAGAATCTATCGAATGAAGGAAAAGAGATAAGGTTGCAAACATACATGTGTGTGTGCATCAATCTAATTTTCCTCCCATTAGTAAGCTGCTTTTTATATTTTAGAACAGGGGTGGCCTAAACTCAATTGGAGGGCCGCATGTGGCAAGCCTTGAATAAATTTTGCGCCCCGCAAAATTCCTGACAACTTTATAAAACGCGATTATTTTGTAAAATATTTTTGTTTTTAGTTTTGTTCGGTTTTTTTCCAAATAAATCCCGTAACTCTTTTTCTATTTTATCACGTTGCTTCGGTTAACACAAATATTTCTTTTTTCGAAAATGAAATTATAAAAAAATAAGTCGATCTCGAACTTAACGGACGAAACCTTGCAACATATATTACGTGGGCAAACAACCCCTTGAGATCGACTTGCAAAAGTTAAGGGAAAGAGTTGAGAAACAAATTCTGATTCAATAAATAAACTAAACAATATTTGATCATTGCATTATTATTATTATATTATCTATGTTTGTATACACGAAAAACAATGAAAATAATACGTCAGTATGTTTTAAATTCTGACTCCAATAAATGTTTGTAATTTGTCCAAATCTAATATAAAGATACACATTTTTTTCTGAGGCCCGCGAGATTATTCCTTTTTGACAAAGTTGAGCAAATATTCTTTCATGAAAGGCATTCATTTTTTGATTTTATTAACTGCTCTAATGACGTAATCTAGTGATCCACGGAAACGTTCACTAAGATTTTTGCTACTAAATGATGTCGATGAAAGACACAATAAACAGAAAAAAGATTCGGCACAGCTTGTTTTATACAAAAAATTCTCAGTATCTTCCTACAATGCCGGAGCACCATCACTGGCAACAGAAATTATATTAGTCAAGGGAACAACTTTGAATTTAAAACAAATATCCTTGGGGTTTTCTTTCTCAAACTGCGCATTTTTATACCCTGTACTAAATTTTCTTCTTTCTTTCATTTCTAGTTCTATTTGGAAGTACACTAACAAGACACTTCCGAAGCAAGAGGCAGATTTCACATTTTTCAATTAAATTTTCTTCAGAGAATTCACTATTCCATCAAGTGCTACGCAATTTCAAAATCTTATTTAAAATCTTATTTGATAGTTGGCATTCGAAAACTTTTAGAAAGAAAATTGTTCTTCGGCATTTACTTATTTCTGAGATTATTATATGCTGAAACAGAATAATGTTGACACTTAAAGAACTTACTCTAGTGAAATTAGCAGCTGGATTTTTTAAAGATTGTGATATTAGACGAAACATATTCTGTTCCAAAGATGAAATATGGAATGAAGTCATAAAGGAGAGAATATCAGCTTTCGGTATCCCATTAAAATTACAAGAGGATATTATTGCCTTGCTGAAACCCATCGAATTAGAAATTATTTACTGGATGGAAGATCACATTGGAATTTTCACAGACGCACAAGAATTCCTTCTTGACTTTTCCTTTAATCCAGATGGAACTGTGAATCGAGTCAAAACTGCCGATTTTTTAATTCATTCAAAATGGTTGGATGTGCAAACACGTTTCGTGTTAGCTTGTCAATATTGGTCAAGTTGGGATGTCCGAACATTCTTTCGTAAGTTACGAAAATGTGACAGTAAGAAAATTCGTAAGAAGTACTCAACAGCTAACGAGAACTTAAACGAGCATGAAAAAAGCGTTGCACAATGGCTTTTCTGTTACAGAAATAGACATATCAAGCAATGTAGGGGTCGGTGCTATCAACATTGTATTTGGACTTACGTTTCTCTTCAGAGTCGCCTTTTGGATCATCTATTACAGGAGGAACGTTTATCTCTTTTAGAGGATGAGTTTGAAAATACAGATTGGATACACGTTCAACGCTTTTGTCTTTTAAGAATGAGTGAAGATCATCGGGAAGTTCTTCTAAAACGTTTTCCTCTAAAAGTTTTAAGAATATTTTTATTTTGGCCTTGTCAAAGATTCTTTCTGGATGCTGCCAATGAAGTTTGGGATCATTTACTAGGGAATCACTTTACTTGCTTATTGCACATCATTATATGTCAGAAAATTTTAGAGCTGTGGAAAGACTTTGATTATGTGAACCTTTTACGAGAGTTCTGGCATAAAAGCCCTGATCATTTAAAACAGTATGTAGAAAGGACAGACATTTTCGAGATATTGATGAAAATATATAAGAATGGTTTCCACCCGAAAAATGTACCTGGAAACTTTTTTTTACATATTGGTAAGTTTAATAACAATGCATTGCTTTGTGACCGTATAATAGAAAAAAATTGTTAGAGATCAATAAATTTTATGTTTAAATTTGAGAGTACTTCAATTATTTTGTCATCTTTTTTTCACTTTGATCTAGTGTTTCATGTTTTACACCAGAAGATTTCCAAGAAATTTTCTTGCGGATGTGTATTAAATAAAAAATTATTAAATATATGTACTGTCTGTCCACACTAACTCGCTTTCATATTATATATACGCATACACACATGTATGTGTTTACGTATATATGCGTATAGTCGGCTTCCGATTTAATGAATTTCGTGATTTAGTGATTTTTTTTTCTTTCCCCAATTAAAAGAAAGGATAAAAACCCTATTTAACGAATAACGTCCCCCGAATTATCGAATTATTTCAGTAGCTGAAAGAGAATTCTTTTATTAGTTTATATAAGAAAATTTTTTATTTTATACTAAATGACAAATCCTTTTTATCCGGAAGAGAAAATCACTTTTCTTGGAAGCAGCGAATTTTCCTTCAAAGGTGAAAGCCATTATTAGACTTTTTTATAAATGCAGATGGTTTATGAATTTAACCTATCGTTTGAGTATTGAGTAGGTGAGGAGAAATTCTTTTCTTAGCTCATCGCAACTGAAACACATAGGGCAGTGCTTCTCAAACTTTCAGAATTGGCGACTCTATTTTCAATCATAATTTTAAAAATTGAGTCGCCAATACTCCCCCCCCCCAAATAATGTATTAAATGCCATAATAATGCACTATGACGCTAAAGCTACAATACGATTTTAATTAAAAAGCACACGAAGTATCGAGATAAGAATTCATTTCGGTAAATTTAATTTTTTTAAATATTTTATTTTTGATATGCTTGCGCCCCACTCATAGGGTTATCACGTCTCGCGCCAAGGGGGCGCGCCCCACAGTTAAAAGAACGCTGACGTAGGGGATATTGTAAGATTTTAATGATTTTGATGCATTAAAAGACGAACTACATATGTTTGCAACTGAAGTTCAGGAAACTGTTTATTTGTCGGACCCAATGAATTGTGCTTCTAATGCAGAAATTGACAATAAATCTTCTATCAAAACTATTGAATTTTTTAATGTTTTAAATTGCTTTCAAACTGTGAATACATACCTCCCTCTTCTGCAGGAGAATATAAATGATGCAGTATTTTCTTCTCTGTATAAAAAGTCGAAAGGTTTCTCTAAGTAAAGTTTCTTCTCTGGAATCAAAAATATTTTCAAACATATGTTAGATTGTATTTTAAAGTTTCCAAAATTATATATAATTGTTGAGTGCTAATTCACAAATAATATTTATAGCTGTTCAATAAAAAGCGTGTAATTTCTAAATATTAATATTATATGTGTAATTGCTTATAGAATTTCCACCCACCTCTCCTAACTACCACACCACACCAACAGGAGGACGTTAGAGCTCTCGGCAGATTTAACGTGCATCGCTCCCCTATACGGCGGATCTTCTGTGGTACTGGGATCAAACTCATGACACGCTAGCCATGATCCGATGCCTAGACCACTTGGCCACCGTGGCCAACTTTTGTATGAAAGCTGGTTTTATTGTGGATAGATATGAGTATTGTTAGGTAAGGATATGGAATTGGTTGAAAGGCACGATATAAGTGATTGTTTTGAGTGAAGGTGTAAACCTAAGATGAAAGGACAAATGCATGACGTCAAAAGGAGTGTGAGAAAAAATTATTTTTTTGAATTAAGTCGAATGACATTGAATGAGATTTTAGTTTAGGTTTATTTGTGGGTGAGTCAGAGTAAGGTTGATTTTAATATGAAAGAGTAAGTGTTCTTTTAAGACTGTGTGTGATAATCATTTTCAGCGATTTGGCAGCCATTTTATTTGCGCAGGCAACATTTTCACTACAATGTTTTCTTTGAATCTCGTTCGTAAAGGAAGTCGCCAAGGGTGACCGTACAGTAAATTTTTAACGATTTCTTTTCTTGGCTAGTTTTCTATTCCATTTTAATCTTTAAAATGCTTTATCAAATACTGCCCCATTAAAAGAGGAACAGTTTTGCCTAGATTTACCTTGATTTATGCAAAAAAAATTAACTTTCCAAAGCTTTTTTTTTTATAACAACGATCCATTTTTACAGAACAATAATAAAATAGAATATTTTAAGGAAAACAAGTCAAGAATCAAACAAAAGTTTTTTTTTTGTATGTGACAGCACTGCAGAAATCAAAAAGCAACAGAAGATATTTCCATTTAAAGACATCCTTTAAAAATGCTTTTGTGTACAATAACGCTAGTGTTGAACACATCCTCCATGGCACAACCAAAATCACCCACTCATGCATGTAATTAAAACCATGCAATCAATGCATATAATGAATGCCCTTATAAACTTTAATCTCAGGCTAAAGTAAGATTTCTACTAATTTTTAAGTGGGCGAACACTTTATGCATTTCAACATGAATGAATGTTAAAAAGAATGCTTATGAAGTCTACTTACATAGTATATTTTCATCTTTCTTCATGTAACCTTCTATTTTCATTTTACTATGAGCCCTGCAAGAAAGGTGCATTTCATCATTTAGCTATGCATTGTAAGTAACATATTAACAGGAATTGATATTAAAAAGTGAATGCTTAAATAGTTAACTTACACAGTATAGCAAGCTTTTGTTTATTGAAAGGTCTTCCTTCTTCTTGATGTCGACACATCTGTTGTCTGTTTACCATGTTTAATTACCAGTAATTTGGTTTCCGACAATTCACACGCTAGTAACTGATGCTGTCAGGTGATTCCGTTCTGCATGTCCAGCTTTCTGAGATAAACATGCTGCGCATTAATATGCGCAGATGTTCAGGGAGGAAACATGCGCAAAATTATGCGCAAGATGTTCAGGGAGGAAACATGCGCAAGATGACCAGGGAGGAAACTATCTTTTGAGGGGCTAGACCAGGGGTCGCCAAACTTTTTTGATCATCGCCCCTATATAATTTTTCAAAATCTCCATAGACCCCCACAATTGTAATTTTCAAGTAATTAAAATAAAAATATATATTAGTCTAAATATTTAATAAATCAGAAACAGTAAGTAAAGTAGCTACAGATTTTTTACTTCTTAATGAGATGAGTGTGCCTGGTGTTTCTTGGCAAGGTTCGCTATATTGGGTTCGAAATTAGTCAATTTTAACCGTAAATCCCCTCGAAGCTCCACAGTTAATTTATTTCTGCTTTTAGTTAAAATTGAATTAACGTGACTGAAACCGGCTTCAACCATATACGAACTTGGAAACGCCAGCAGAAATGGCTGAGCCATTTCATAAAGTTTCACATATTTTTGCTTTATATTTATATTAGTCCAAAATTTATATTTTTAATAAGCGTTTTTGCTTCAAGATCGGACAATAGTTCAGCAAGCTCATCTTGTATGTTGATGCCGACGTTATCATTTTGCGCCGAAAATGGCGCAATAATCCAATCAGGGATGTCGATGTTTTCCAAATCAACAAAGCGCAGTTTAAAATCGTCGCTTAATTTTTGAAGATGATTTGTATATATTTCCAAGTCTTCTTTTATTTTTAATTGTTGCAGATTTGAAAAATACTTATAATTCTTACGTAGCAATGAAGATCTAAATAAATTTAATTTTACTTGGAAGCCTAACAGTATTGTCCGAGCTTGGATAATTGTTACATCTTTTTCTTGAAGTTTTGTTTGAACGTCATTAAATTTTCCAAATAAGTCTGCTAAATAAAAAATATGGTTCTTATTGTTTTGGAGTTCATTGCTTAGAACAGGATTTATTTCGTTCAGAAATTCTGTCGTGGAGTCAAATAAATTGACGAGCCGTTGCAAGCATACACCTCTAGACAACCATCTAACCTCGGTGTGCAGAAGTAATTGCTTAAATAACTCATTGTTTTCCTCACAAAGTTTGGTAAATAATCTTGATTTAAGAGGTTGAGCTTTAATTTGATTAATAGATTTAATACAAAACTGTAAAGCTTCATGTAACTCTGAACTCAGATATTTTGCTACTAAGTTGTGTCTATGCAACACACAATGAATAGTACGAATACCGGGCACTTTTTCTTTGAGGCATGTAGCAAAACCTCGGTAACGCCCTACCATAGAAGGTGCGCCATCTGTGGCTACTGCTATTATATTTTCAAGCGGAATGTCATATTTATTTAAATATTCTTGTAAACATATAAAAATTGTCACTCCCTTCCCATCGGTTTCAAGATATTTAGCAAATAAAAATTCATCAATGACTTCTCCTTTAATTTTACTGAAATATCTAACATACGCCCTAAGAATAGCAGAAACGCCAAAAACAGATTCATCAAGCTGTATAGAGAACTTGCAATTTTTTAGCTCCGAAACTACTGTGTTTTCTATTTCTTCGGCCATTTCGTCAATACGCCGTTATACAGAATTTGCACTTAATGGCAAAGGCTTTAAAACATTAGTAGAGTCTTTTTTCATCACATTCTCAATGACGTCTTTAATTGCAGGTACTACAATTTCTTCTGAGATTGTGTGGGGTTTTCCCCTCTTTGCTATATTAAGCGAAATCTTGTACGAAGCAATTAATCCTCCTTCATTTTTAATTTCAGTAGACTGTTTCATAAAACTTTTTAGAGTTGGTCAACATGTGAATTTTTATTTGAGTTTTTTGAAAAATTCTAATTCTTCATTTTTTTTATCTGAATGAAGCCTTTCAAGATGATCTTTCATTTTTGACGGTTTCATGTATTCATTTCCAAAAGTTTCTTCGCATATAAGACACATAGGAATAGTTCAATTTGTCGGTGAACAAATAAATCCAAATTTTAAGTAATCCAATGAATAATACCGACTTTTCTTTTTAGATACTGGAGCTGTCATTTTTAAATTAGAGTTCTGTAAATAAGTTAAAATTAAGTTGGTTTATTAAACTAATCCACATTATTAAAGCTTGCCTTTTCACAAGTAACAATAATTAAAATTGATATCAAAACTAAACGAATAGTTTTATAGAAACAATAACTAATTATCCAATGGTAGATATAATAGTAGTAATAATGACACTATACAAGCATTTAATACTGTTCACAGTTCATAAAGACAGCTGAAAATGCATATGATATTTGCGTTTGTAGCATCCAGTGTAGAATTGGACAAGCGCACATATGCATCTGACTCATATGCAAGGCTCGTATGGTTTGCGATGGAGACAAAGTGCGAACCAACGACACGATGCGTAACTGCCGTATAAGAACTAAAACCACACACATAAGAAGAAATAAAACGGAGTACTGAAGATTCCCTTCGCGCTTAATGCATAGAAAGCCAACGGCAGTGTCGTCGCTCGCCAAGTCTGCGCCAAAGGCTCCTAATTGGTTGATGTGTTCCCCAGCAAGAGACACGGATAAGCCTCAATCGCTCTTCTGGCTACATACTATGAGTCGTGCAAATTACAAACTGGTCACAAGGTCAAGTTGTGACGTCACGGTATACATACGAAAACCCATAAGGAAAAAAGGGGCAGATTGTTTTCTGATTTATTATTTTATTTTCTATAAAGAATATAAGAAAAAGTCAATTATAAAAATATTCAAAATTTTTACGTACGCAGTTAGATATGTGTGATTTGCGTATTAAGAACTGTTTTTCCTTCGAGTCCCAATAGACCCCCATACGACCCCTTGGGTCAGATAGACCCCATACTGTTGTTAAATAGACCCCTAGGGGTCTATATAGACCACTTTGGTGACCCCTGGGCTAGACGCTTGTAAGCTCTAGTACTTTCAACAGTTCATTCTGAGTTTTGCGTTTCATCCTTGCAGTCGTTTTTGTTCGTAGAACTGGTTCTTGAATTTCCCACCTGAAAACACGTGTTTATCTACTCATAGTAAGAGGTAAGTTGAGAATATATTTAAACTTGTGTGTTCAAAAATGAATTTTCATTCTTCTTTTTCAATGTCCTGTTTCTTAATGTTTTTGAGTTTTTTAAGGTAAATATAAACGTATATAGTCAATATTCACTGTTTTATGTATTTCGGAATACTTTGATATAATGCCGCTTCCATATAATAGGTTGCTGTAAATTGCGACATTTCTTCTGTAGAGATGTAATTTAATAAGACGGATTTTTTTTAATTGCATTTCAACTTTATTAACTTATTGGAAAACTAAGCTATTACTTTATTTATCTAAGCATTCTTAACTCATTGAAATTTTTTTATAGAAATCCATTTTATGTTATCGCACACAGGAACCTCTTTTAAATCATGGGCCAACTCAACTTTATGCGATCCCACGTTACATTTATGAGTTGTTTTAATTCATAAGATTTATTTTTTTAAAGCATACTGTCAATCTCTAAACTTTTTTTTTTTGCATCACATCCACTTTACCTGTGAAATATATATCTGATGTTTCTGCAGTCAGTATAATTCCTAGACTTATAGCATTAGAATTATTATAAGTTTTAGAAAAAGCGAGAAAATCTATATTTACTTCAATATCACTTAAATATTTGATTCTTTTCTATACAGTGATGGATCTACTAATGAATGAATGAATCCCTGTTTTCAGAATTTGTTCGCATGTATTGTATTCCCTGCTCGATAAGGATGGTATTAGTGATTTGAGATAACTAACAGGGCCGTTCGTAGGGTGTCGGCCGCCTGCGTGCGAAGACCTAATATGCCGCCCCTCTAGAGAATTTTTCATATTTAATTAATAGTTATATTTAATACCTACGTATTTAATTACTTATTTAATACTCATATATTGAGGTTATAATGTCATCTATGTAACTGTATCAGAATAAAAAGTAAAGCTTAAATAAAAATGCAAAAATTTGAATTGCAAAATTTTATTTTTGGATCAGCTAATGGGTTATAATCGCGACAAAATACTTTAACAAAATATAAATAAATATTACCTTAGAAAAAAATATTTTACTATTAGAAAAGCAAAACCAAAGTATTTATTCAAAAAAAAAATAATCTAATAAAAATGTTCTAAAGCATAAATCTCGTGAAACTAAAAGTATATATAAATCAGTCCTTCTACAAAGACTATTTAATAATTAATTATTAAATAACTTTTCTGGATTTCGGAGAAGCAAATTTGTCAAAAAAATTGGTGAAACCAATTTTTCCAGAGATTTCGGATTCAATGGAGAATGTGTCCATGTCTGAAAGCCTTTCTTGTGTATAGTGTTCCTAAAAATTCTTAGAAAAAATTCCAAAATATATACCTTACCTCCAGTATTGCTTTCACATCTGTGACGGGTGCTTACGCGTTTCACTAACCTTCTCTCAAATCTTTTAAGATTGTATTTATTTTAACCAATCCCCGCTGAGAGCTAAACGTGTGACTTACGCAAACAAGATAGTTTCGGGTTTAGCGAGTTCGAAAAAGATATAAAAGTGAGAAATGAAATGAAGAGAGAGAGGATGACTACGTGGTTTGATAGAGGAGTTAACTAAGAGGTTGATTAAGAAGGTGGTTCTGAGAGATTAGTTTAACTAGTGAAGTTTGTTCGCCGTAAGAAGATTATTGAAAAGGTTCATTAATTCGGCTCGGACGGAACTGAAGATATCAAGGATTGAAGTCGCTCTTTAGATGCTTCAAATATTAAAGAATCCTGCCTTAAAAAGATAACAGGTCTGTGATTTTCATAAATTAGATTTAAATGCGTAGTTTGATTGTATGCGTTATTCTCCGTAGTCTCAGTTAGTGTTCCGTCGTTCATAATTGAATTCTTATCTCACTCCACTGTAATTTGTTGTTCTTAAGTTTTGATTAATATTTGTGTGTTTATCTATTAAGAAAGATTAATAAATGATATTGATTTATTAATTTAGTAGTTGTTAATTATGAATCCAACATACCCGAATTTAGATAATGTGCAAAGGGGAGTTAATAATCATAGGGGTAGTGAGAGACTACGACACTGGCGCCCAAACGAAATACCGGAATTAAGAGCAGGTGCAGGATTTAGAGTTTTGCCGGAATTATTTTTTTCGGGTAAAGAAAATGTGTCTGAGTTTATTTCTAATATCCATAACAATATAGCCTACTATGAAATACCGGCGAATCTATCATGTGCGTATTTAAAAGGTCATTTAATTGGGAGAGCGTTAGACTGGTTTGAGGTGATAGGGTTCGAGTGTGTAAATGAAGAAGCGACTACATTTGCAACACTTAAAAAGAAATTTTCAGATAGTTTTCCGGTAATACGGAATAAATCAGAGCTAGAAGCTCAGTTTTTTTCATCAAAACAACGGAGAGGTCAAGCCCCGTCAGACTTTATTTTTCAACTGTTAAAAATA
Organism: Trichonephila clavata; assembly: GCA_019973975.1. NCBI lineage: Eukaryota > Metazoa > Arthropoda > Arachnida > Araneae > Nephilidae > Trichonephila > Trichonephila clavata. The sequence continues at coordinate 38,460 of BMAO01030632.1, read as the reverse complement.
CATAAAACTTTGGATTTGAATTATGATGAGATAAAATTGATTGATCACATAGTAATGCGACTAGAACCCCAAATAATGGATTATTTAGAAGTTCGAAAGCTCAATTGATAGAGTTGGTAGACCGGTATGAGGAACGTCATAGCTGCAGGGAAAACCAGGGTTCGAGTAGTAATTTTGCTAGACGAAGTTGGGATGTGAGTAGGAATCCTGAGGAAAGAAGGAATAATAGAAATTGGAGAGATACTGGGGTCGGAAATAGTCAAAATGATCAAAGAGGACTAGGCAGGGGTGCGAATAATTTTTCTCGTCATAATTATCAAAATCAAGGATTCGAGGGAGGAAATCGCTACAATCAGGCAAATCAGAAAACAGACCGGTATCAGAACCGTAGGATGGTGGTTAGGAAGGGTCCTAATGATGATTCAGCAAAGCAGAATTGGAGGCGTGTTGATTGCAACAGCGGAAGGCAGAGAAATGCCAATTTAAATTTTCTAAGAAATCGTGTTGAAAGAGATCCTCCTAATAGAATTAAACTTAATTCATTGCGATTATCACCAGTTGAACTTCCGTATGTGCCGATTCTTTTGCATGATACATTTCTAAAAGCGCTCTGGGATACAGGTGTGGAAAAGTCATTTATTTCAGAAAAAACGTACCGGTCATATTTTTCTTTCTGTCCTATTAAAAAATCGTTAGCTGAAGTAGTTACAGCTCAAGGGTCACAATGCAGAAATTTAGGCACAGTTGAGTTAAGAATTAAAATAAGAGAATTTTCGAAGTTTTGGAAATTTCATGTGATTGCTGAGATGCAATATCCATGCATCTTAGGTATTGATTTTATGTCACATGCAAAGATTAGTTTGGACTTCCTGTCAAAATCGTTAATCATTCCGGATTCGCAAATGGAAAAAGTGGCAATTTCGGACGAAACGGTTCAGATAGATTTATCGAACACGAAGTTAAATTCAGAACAAAAACAGAAATTGCAGATTTTTAAGGAATTTCATGGGTTGTTTTCACTTAAGCCTGGTCTGACACATGTGTTATGTCATGAAATTGACACGGGTAATAGTCCTCCTGTTTTTTCGAGACCTTATCGATATGACAGGGTCAAACAGGGTATCATTAACTACCATGTTCAGAAGATGTTGAACGATGGAACAATAGTTCCAACAACATCGCCCTACGCATCTCCAGTTTTTTTTTGTCGGAAGAATAACGGGTTGCCATTAGATGACCCAGAAGCTTATAGGTTTGCAATAGATTATAGGAAATTAAATACGATCTTTAAATGTGCTTAGGTGGAGGAAAAATTAGGATTACTATAGTAATTGATTTGAGCCATAAACTTGCTCAAAATTAAAAACATCATCACGTTTTTGTATTTAATCAATTACAATATTGTTTAAATTTCATGTGTTAAATCCGATTTTGCTTCTAACATTTTAAATTGCTTGAATATTAAAATAGCATTTAAAATCCATTGAAGCATAAATTAGCCATAATGCTGGAGATTCTTGTGCTACCTATCAACAGTAAATAAAATGAAAAAAAAAGATTCTTATGATTTTCTGAGTACTAAATTAAATATTTTGGACTTGAGTATTTTTATACCAGTAGCTTTCTATAGTACACACTTTAGAAAAGACTTTTTTTAAACAATTTTAGGAATACACTTTCTTTAATGTCAGGAATTTTTTAAAAGTTGAATTTTTTTGGATTTATTTTCAGATTAAATTAGTTAACCCTTCATTATCTCTCCGAAAATTCGATTCGATAAAAATTTGAATATTCATTCTTAGTTAGTAATTATACGCCTTCACATACATATAAACGAATAAATATACCATTCTACTGATACAGAAATTCTGTTATAAAAGTTATTCATGAAGAGCAAATATTGGTCTTTATTTAAGCCCATTACTATCGCTTCATCCGTCGCGTAATTAGCGCGAGCGAACAGTCAAATGAAACCTCGAGAGATCTGAAAGGCGGATTTCATTTCCGCTTGCCAAAGAAAAATTGGATTGTAATATTTACCAGATGATACGAAGGCTTTTATATAATTATAGAGCAAGTGACTTCAAGCAAAATTGAGTATTATTCTGCTGTAGATAATTCTTAATAATTATTAAAGCATGATGTTGAAACTTGATGAAATTATATATTTCCGCTGTGTGTGCTCATCAAATCAACTCCTGGACTTGCGAACACAAATAATTATTAAACAAAAATTGTAACTGAAGATACATAATTGCATTGGTATGTTCAAAAGATTTTGTAATTGATGTAGTAGACCAAGCAGAATGTATATTGTGTGTTGTGATTGTCGCATTATGCACGATAGTTATACTTATTTAGATTTAATTTTTATGTTTTGTACTCTATTTTTGCAACCAAATTGAGGGGGAAATAATGTAGAAAAATGTCCGATCTAGGTGAATTGGACTAATATTTGTTAGTCAGAATTTAAGTCGGCCGTAATACAAGTTCCTGTACATTCTTTATGATTGGCCAATGCTGAAAAATTAAAGGAATTTTATTGGTGGAATAGAATCTTGGGACAGAAAGAAGTGCTACACTAATTCTGAGGGATGTAGGCACCTCAATGCTCTTCGGCATTTCCTTCTTCAAAAATATTAATTAAATAAACAGTTTTTTTAGATTGAAAGGTGTTTTAATGTTAATAGCAGTTCATGTAACTATAAAATTCGTATACCAGCATATAAAAATCAAAATGAATAATTGCTTCCTCTGTTTTTAGCGCGTTTTTCACGTAGTGTAAAAAAAAAAGTGCTATTAGGACACAAATTTTGTCTTCGTCTTCGTCCTCGTCTACGTCTTCGTTCCATATTTTGTCGTACCTTTTTCTCAGCCAATAATTAACCGATTGACCTTGGGTTTTCGGCGTTTGGTCACATTTGTGCACTAGATAAGCCGAATCATATTTAAATTTTATAATTTAAAATTTTTTTTAAAGTATAGTACACTACTTTCTGTTAGTAAAAAGTTCATTAATTGCATTATTGTAAAATACAACATGTGAAAAACGCGCTAAAATTACTTGGCCATGCCAATGATTGATATCTTGTTTTTTAATTCTTTATTTTAATACAATTCTTTTTTCTTTGTAATGAATGCATATCGGTGCATATAGAGCTATAAACTCTTTTTCTGCAGTAAAAAGAAATATACTGTGTTTATTCGAATCTAAGACGCATTTTTTGCCAATATTAATGCTACTGAAAATGCCCTTCAGGAGTTTTTCCGTTTTTGCCTGTGAATCTCTTCAACTGAAGTAAAATAAGTTCCTTTTAAGCAGTATTTAACCGTAATAAAGAAAAACAAGATATCAATCATTGGCATGGCCAAGTAATTTTAGCGCGTTTTTCATATGTTGTATTTTACAATAATGCAACTAATGAACTTTTTACAAACAGAAAGTAGTACTGTACCACTCCTCTAAATGTATTACTATTGAGCTGAAAAGAAATAATGACACAAATCTGTATCAGCGCTATAAAAAAGCAAAAACTAGCGAAATTCAGGAAAATTTGTAGGAAAATTCGGGAAAACTATGGGAAAATTCGGGAAAACTATGGGAAAATTTAAATATGTTTCGGTTCATCTAGGGCAAAAATGCGACCAAATGCCGAAACCCTGAGGTCAATTGGTTGCTTATTGGCTGAGAAAAAGGTACGACAAAATATGGAACGAAGACGCTGACGAAATTTGCATCGTAATAGCGCTTTTGTTCCACTACGTGAAAAACGTGCTAAAAATCGCGCATAAGGCCAAATAAGGTGAATAAGAAGAATACACCAACACAGTAATGTTTTTGCTGGTCTGAAACTGTTTCGCAGATAGGGCCTTGTAAGAGGGTGCATTGTCTTGGTGGTGCAAGAGCTATTCATCACTCAACAATTTTGATCTTTTCCCCCTAATTTTTTCACGAAGTCTTTTTAGTAGTCTTCAATGTGGTAGTGTTGATTAATAGTCTGACCACTGATGTGAGTGAGAACCCACACATATTACGAATTTTGACAATGTTTTTATCTTTGGCAGTGGCTGACCTTAGCAGCCAGCAGGTTCATCATCGTTCCAATTGACCCTTCCCCCTGAAAACCTCTTATACCATTCAAACACAAGTGCACAAGACAAAGTTTCATCTCCGTAAGCCTTGGTTCATATTTGACTAACTTTCGTGGCTGATTTCTTAAGTTTCTCAAGAAGCTTGAAATTGGTTCGATATTTTTCTGGCAAAAGGCAGTTGAACGTGTTCCCTCAATGACGCAGTACTTCCCACTGGCGAAACTGGTCACATGGATAGAGGAAATGTGTGGGATGACATCACCAAAACAATTGTTGTGCTCGTTTTTTTGTGTCACACCTTCAATACATATAATTAAAATCTCACACATATTTGAAGCACCTTTTGATATGTGAGAAACTACTTTTAATATTAAATATCAAAATGGCAAAATTTTTTGTTAAAAAGAGATTGTTTTCCTAGAAATGTTTGCTTCTCCAAGTAAAATTCATCTGCTCTGGAAGTTCATAGAAAAGTGCATTTTCACTTGCTATATTTCAAAAAAATATATCCTTCCTTTATAAAATAACGAGAAGTTTAAGAGAAGTCAAATTTTTGATATGTAGCTTCTTATCTTTTAACGAAATGTTATCAAAAGTCCTTTAATTCTCACCCTTAACTTTGAATGCTGATCCTGGAGTATTTAAAAGGATGAAGTCACTCAAACGTATTACCTTGCTCATGATAACAGCTTTTCAAAGTAGCTCTTAGAAAATAACCTCCATTAGATGAAAGGGATTTTCGAACGAGATTTCACCTTTGTTCTGTATCGTTTGAAGCGAAGAAAGCAAGCTTTAATCCAATTGTATTGATGTATTCTACATTTGTAATATATGTTTGAAACAATGTGCGAATTTCCCTAGATCAGCGTTTTTCAAACTGTGGGGCGCGCCATCTAGGAGGCCTGATAACTCAACGAGTGGGGCGCGAGCATATTGAAAAGTCGGAAATAAAAAGTTATTTATAAAATTATTAATTTTTACTGAAAGTAAACAAAAAATACATTCTGACATAATAAAATATAAAATACACATTTGCACTGATATAATACTTTTATAAATGTATCAGTACTGCACAATATATTTTATAATTAATTTAATAATACTAAGTTAAGAAAAAAAGTTTAATAACTACCAGTGCTTCATGGGTTTGTCATACATAACACTTTACAAAAATTAACATTGAACTCGATTATTAGTGCGGTTTACAATTACAGTAGAACCTGTTTTTGTGCAGTCCTTTTTCATGCGATTTGCTTTGTGGGATCTTTTTCATGTGGTATATGAATTTCAACGGCTTTGGCGCCACTAAAATATTTTTTAACAATGTACCAGAGGCGATGGAGAATGTTAAGGCCTTCCTGCAAAGTCAGGTTTTACTTTTAGTATTTTATAGTCACTGGGGGGAAGGGATGACCAGAGTGCCTAGTTCTTTTGAGCTTTAATCTTTCATAATTAGGATTTTGAATGACTTTAATGTTATGACTCTTGCCCTTTGTTAATATTTTATAAATAGGGTAGCTACACACTTGGTGTGCACTTGGCCTTGGCCCCCTAGAGTCCTGAGCACCTTATGAGGCGTGAGTTGCAGGTGTGTATATTACGCCACCACAATGTACATACATACACTTCAAGAATATGTTCGTTTGTTATAAATAGTCTCCCGACAATGCACGTACAGTTGCTTTCTCTCAACATGGCAACAGCCTGCGCTTAAATGAAGACGAAACTTTCAATGACAGTGACATTATCAATAATTTGATAGATTATAAAGTCGAACAAGAAGAATTGTATTCTTTGAGAGGGGATAACATACATGCAGGAATACGCCTTTCCATCAAATTGGAAAAGCATTTTCAAAATAGATCCCGATCCCGAAAGGAGTATGATATTTCAACAAAACAAAAAAAGCTTCGATCATGCATATCTGGTTATCGGGACATTTACAAGCAACTGAGCAACCAACCTTTGTCGCAAAAATGTATCTCTTACTTTATGGTGCTAAAAAAAAATCAATTAAATTTGTATCTTTAAGTGACGAAATCGATTTTGAACTTATTCATCACAGGAAGATGAGCGCTTTGGATTACGATGAGTAGCAGTGAATTATGTATGTGCATTTTGAAAATTTCTTTATGTATACAATGAGAATATAAATGGTTTAAAAATGTTTCCATGCGTAATTTAATTATTTATTTTGTTATGGAAATACTTTCTGACGAATTTCGTAAATAATTGGCGTATTTTCTAAGTGCGACTTTTTTTATGCAGTCCCTATCTACCGCATAAAAAAAATTCTGTAGTATTTCGACGAATTTGTTTGTTATATGTAAGAATTTATGAAATTTTCGAATATTTTTTTGTGTGCGTTTTTTTCATGCGATCCCTATCTACCGCACAAAAAAGAAGGTTTAACGGCAATCCTTTAACTGCCGGTTAAACGTTATGTAATTCGCTTCCCCAATTTCCCCATTTTCCACTTAGGCAAGTATGTGTTGTATTGGGGAGGGTATGAAAAAGAATAAATATAAGTAAAATATTCACTAAAATAAGTAAATCCTTTGCTGTCAATGTTCTTTTATTGCATTCCAAAGCCTTCGGGATAATTTTATGGAATAATACTATAAGAATTAAAAAAGTGTTTCTCAAACTGTGAGGCGCCCCCCCCCCTTACCCTAGATTGGCGCAAACATATTACAAAGTCAAAAACAGAAGATTATTTAAAAAATATTAATTTATTGAAGGTAAAACAAACAAAATACATTCAGACATAATTAAAAAAAACACACATTTACACTGGTATAATACTTATAAATGTACCAGTATTGCACAATGTATTTTATAATTAATTTAACAATATTAAGTTAAGAACAAGTTTAATAATTATCAGTAATTCCAAGGGCTTGTCGTACATAAAATTATATACAAAAACTAACACTTATATTGATAATTTGTACGGCTTATAATTAATCCCTTAACTGCCGATTAAAATTTGCGCGATTAGCTCTCCAATACCTCAGTTTTCCACATAGGAACGCTTGTTTGATGTAATGAGAAGGGGAGGGAATAAATAAAAAAATTCGCTGAAATGTGTGAGTAAATCCTTAGCAAACACGCACACACTGTCGAGGTCTTTTTATTGTATTGCAAAGACTTCGGGATAATTTTATGCACAGCAATGCACAGAAAAGATCGTACTTTGGAAAGACGTATATATACGTCCGGGGCGATTAACGATTTGGCGTAGTGAGATGTTTATATACGCCGATGGCATTCGAAAGGTCAAAGTTGTATTGTAGTATTAGCGTCAACTTGAAGTATTATTGAATTTAATGCATTGTTATTGTATGGAGGGGAGGGGGCGTGATGAAAATTATAACTGGATATTGGGTTGCAAAAATTGAAAGTTTGAGAAGCACTGCCTTAGATAATACCTTTGAGAAAGTAAAGTAGGAGTAACCTTTACTGTATATATGACCATATCTCAAGAAAAACCATATGATTGGCAGAGATTCATCAGTGTAGTTCCGTTATTTGGTTAGGTATCCGATTACTTGGGACAACTCCCCCCCCCCCTTAAAAATGGAGATATGGGGATTTTTTTTGTTGGTTTTAGATTTGTTTAATACATTTTCAGAAAAATATGCTAAAATTAAGAATAGAAAAAGAAATTATTATTACTAAAATGGGAAAAAATGGTTAAATTTGACAAAAAATAACATACTGTACATATCCCTTCCATACCAAAAGTTTATGAACAGATTTTCAATTTTTCAATCCTGATGTATTGCTATGTTATTCAATTTTGAATTGACCTTCAGGATAAGAGATATTTATACTTTTACAAAAACTAGAGCATATTATATTTGCTATTATATGAATTTTTTAAAAAAAGAACAGTGATTATATTCACATAAGGTGCTGTAAATTTTGTAATAAAACAGTGATGATAAATCTGAAGGTTAAAGCACTTCTACTATTATACAGAACATACACAAAAAATTTCAGCTAATTTTTTTCAAAACTTCTTTAGCAATCGAAGGCCCCGTTTGAATATTTTCTGAAAAACCCATTTCATTTTAATGTATGATATTTTGCTTAAAGTAATGGCACTTGCTTTTACCAAAACACTTGTAGTTTTTGTTCTAATGAACGAAAAATAATAAACTTGGTATTTTTATAAAGCTAATAAGATGGCCTATAAAATAAAATAATAAAAAAAATTGTTAAATCTTGGCAAAATTCACCCTTTTAGGGTAGTCGGATACCTCAAGCTATTACATATTTCTATTCAAGTTACTTTAAAACCCTACAATTAATTTGAATCATTTCTCCAAGATTCGCAGCTACCCGTAATGGATGTTAAGTATTTTATATTCCTAATGATACAAAATTAATTCTTTGTTACTTTCGGAAGGTGTAACGACTTTCATGTATTAATAACTCTGGGAGGTTTAAATGCATTTCTAGAAAATACGACTTTCATCTTTACTCTCAGAAACTTCTCTTTTATTTATAATTACTTAGAAGACTGAGAATGCGTGCTTCAAACAGTAGCGGTGGCATTCTTTTGAAATGCGAAATTTAATTTTCTATCTTTTCGAGAATTTAGAGTTTCCATTTAACGGTTTGTTTACTAACTGACTTTAATTATTCAAAAGGCTGCTTTGTGTGAAAGTATGAAAGAATGCAAAATGGTTTTAAGTGAGTGTAATATTTACCTTTTAGGAGTAAATAAATTGACTAGAATTTCAATGTTTCTAAAATGTGATAATTATTCCAGCATGCTGATGTATGTGAAAATATGTAATTGCCTGTAATAGTTAAATGCATAAGGAATGTTAGGTGTAAATCGATATTTATGTTTTTATTTTATCCTAAAGAAGAACATGTTTTGTTTTTAATATGATATAGCTCCTCTTCCAGGTTTCCCCCTTCCTTCAGAACAGAGTGCCATCCATTTTATAAGCTAACATAGTAAGGGTGATGAAGATTGCTTGTAATAGTTAACGATTTGTTTGCTTTACCTATGGTAGCAAAATTAATAATCATGTTGGTTTTGAGTTTGTAATTTTTCATAATGGTTCTGAAATTGATCATCACCAATTCAGAATTCGTGGTGAATATGCTGTGTTATTGACGTTTTTATATGTATCAACTATACTAGTGATTCCCAAAGTGGTCTATGGGATCTCCAGGGGTCTATGACGATTTGCAAGGGGTCCACGTAAGCGAAAAAATAATTTTGGGGCCCACGAGGTGTAAATGGGAGTCTATGAGACTGGTTGCCCTTAAATAAAATCGTGACTTATTTTAAAAGAAAATTTAATCAAGTGGAAACCAGATTCTACCTATTAAACAGATTTATTTATTAAATATAATGAGGTTTATTTGCAGTTATATGGTGACATTATAAATTTTATTATAACAAGAAATATTTCAGCGTTTCTTTCCAGAATTAATCTAAAGCAGTATAGCATTGAGGTCGTGAATTTTCACAATTTGTCACAGACAATCCGTTGGGACGTTTTAATCTTCTCCCAGCATTTAAATGCCCTTTATTCGGTTTGAGAAGGCTTTAACTATGGTTTGTATCACCACAGTCAATCTATTCATGTGGCCATTTTGGGGAAAAAAATTCTTATTGAAATAAGACATGATCGGAATAGGCACTAATTAAGATCTTAAAGTAAAGTTTTGAAACGGATGCAAGCAAATTTGGCATTAAAAAAACATATCTGTTATAGAATATAATGAGAAAATTTTTGATTGATTTTGCTAGTAAGGAGTTTCAGCACCGTTGCCAATCTCCAAAACAAAAAAAGAAAGAAGAAAGGGAGGAAATAAACTAGTCATTACTAACAGAGGAGATTTAAGGTTAAACCCGAAAAGATTGAAACCAAATGTTGAAAATTTGTTATTGAATCACCAAATTCATCCCTCCCATTAAAAGAATTTGTTGTTTAGTTACTTTATGTATTAATTAAACTTTAATCCAATTAATTAACAAGGGCTTCTTAAGTTTTAAACACTACATTTCAATACAGCGAGAAATTTAATTCTTTTAAAGTAAATAGCTCTATACTATCTGTTAAAAAGACGTTTAAGTTGATAAATTTGCAAAAATTAAATATTAGGTAAGCAAAATTAGGTAAGCTACTTGAAGCAAAAACCATGGCAAACGGTCTAAGAGGCAAAAATGTTTGGGAACCTCCGAACTGTACTATAAAATGAATCATGCTGCATAAAGGCTCATTTAAATATTTGATTTGTTTCGATTCTCTCTTTCTTTCTTAGAAACTCTACAAAATATTTCATTTTGCAATAACATTGTGACGGATCTATCCGCGAATATATTAATACCTTGGGGACTCTTCTGGGGAAAAATATTTTTATTCAACCAACTTTCGCTGACCAAAAAAGAACGATTATGTAAATGAAGTATATTATATAAATTCTGTTTTCGCGAGTTGGAGAGTTGACAAGTAGGAGTTAGCAAAGAGTTTGCGAGTTAGTTGAAGATTGGAGGTTCGTGGAATTATTAAGAGATTTTGGATTTAGTCCACGAAAAGTATTATGACAAGTAGATCCAACGACATTGATTTAAGCCAGATAAAGATCTCCGGCAAGATTCAAGTGTAGGATCCGCTGCATAAAAAGTACAGGCATCATGAGCTAGTTTAATTAGAAATTAGCTTATTAGTGTGCGACGTAGTTTATATTGAGCGTATTTAAGCTATCGTAGATTCAGTTGAGGGTCCGTAGTATTATCCCCATGTTAGTTATCCTCCACGCTCTACTATTTGATCGCCTATCTTAATTAGATTGTTATTGTGTCTGATTGATATTTTGGTAACAATAAATTAATTGAACTGAAATTATGCCTGATAATCATTCAGTTTCTCCCACACACCTAGCCGGGTTTGCAGGTAGACAAGGGATTTCAGAGGCAAGCAGGAACCGACAGGTATTACAAGATCCTTGTGGAAATTCTTAAAGATTTAAATATCCTACTGATTTGTTCGTGGCCACACTGGAATGGGGTATTGAAATTTTATAGTTAATATTCCAAAATCATTCTACAAGCAAAAAAAAAAACAAAAACAAAAACTAAAAAACGTTTTCTGTTTTTGGAACACTCAATAAGCGAATTCAACTCACTCTTTTCTGACAAAAAAATTTATTCCAACCATTTCACAAAGACCATCTTGTGATCACTTTTTTACAAATTATACAATCACTCAATTCCTTATTAGTCATATTAATTTTAAAGCGTACCTCAATAGATTTAAGCTGTGTCTTTCCAAATTTTGTGACTCTAATGTTGGTGGGGGAGCAAATTGTGGAGCATTTTATTCTTTTTTGTTCAAAATTTAAGAAAAAAAGAAAATCCTTGAAAGTCAAACTGGCCTCCTAATTTTTTTCTACTTGTTTCATGTAAAGCTTCGTTCTCTTTATTTTATATCTTCATTGATTTGATTTCGTAATTTTTTGTAAATTTTATTTTTTTCTTTTTGCAAATTTATTGTAGTATTGTTTTGTTTCGTAATTGATTTATTTTATAATGTACTTCTGTCTTATTAACTTATTTGTTTTCAGATTGCGACGAACCGTACATTAAAATTTAATACACTATTTACGATAGTGAATAACTAGTATTGAATAGTCTTTACGATATTAATTTTGAAAATAATTTCTGTAGGAAATATATCATATTCTTCAACTAAAGTTGATTAATGTTGAATGGACAGAGCAAGAGGATTGTATTAAATGACACCTTTCAAGAAGTATCCTTAAGAATATCTTCCAATAGGCAATAATGTTTATGGAAAGGAATGCTATGGACTGTGAAAAAGCATTTTTATATTTAATTCACGAGTTTTGAATAGATTGGGAAATGTTCTCTAGCCGAATAGAAATGTTAGTGCTTAATAGGCGGGGAAAGGATTTTCTAATCAGCCTATAAGATTTTATGCTTGATGCCAAATTAATCCAAAACTATGGCTTCCATCTCGGAAAGTGACACAATTCCAGGGAAGCATCTTTCCTAGGACCGATAAACAATTACAATTTGTCTCTGAAAGGGCTCAAGACAAACCGTCTGTGATATTCCGCCTATACCTCGTATTGTATAAATTAATTAGAAATGCAGAATCGGGTGAATATTCTATCTTCCATTTATGCTTCCATTTCTTTAAATGAAACCGTATCGGCAGCGTCCTAATTTTCTCTCTCATCCTGATATCTAGATATCAGTTGATTGCTGAATATTTAAAAGGATGGATTCACTCGGGTGAATTATCAAAATTCTACTGATGACTTCTGGAAGCATCTTTTAGAAAATGACTTCCATTAGTTGCCTGGTGATATAGAGTGAAATATCAATGGTATGCATAATTGGTTTTTTAAGGATCCGACAAGCGATAGTTACTGCAAGGACTAAAATCCTTCCAAAGATATCGAGTGTTCAAATAACTGAAACTATTGAAATAAGAAATAGACATAAATGATATATTTTATGAGATAAACTTTTGCTCATATACAGCTGGAAGTTATTTGAGCTTAATGATATCGACAGTTTTGGAATTGAAATCATATGCTGAAATTGATTATGAAGATAATTCACTGTGCAACATTCAAGATACTTTAAGCTACTAATGTGCTCAACTCTGGTTTTATGTTTCATTTAATTTAGATGCTATGGAAATGTATATCATATAAAATCACAATAGATGTTTATAATTAGTTTTATGAGAATCGCACACACAGATATAATTTGTTATCTGATGAAGGGTGAACGAATGACCGCCAAATCTGAATGAGTTTCCTGAATTAATTGGAATGCAGTGAAGAATACTGAAAACTAGTTTAATGATAAAATCTGCAAACGGATATAAACGAAAGGATTTACAATTAGAGAAATACTTTTATTTGGACAATTATTATATAAAATGTTTGGACGTAGCTAGATTGGAAGTATTTATTTTAAGGAATTTGAATTGAATGTAAGGATACATTGTTATATTGTTAAGTAGATTGGGGTTCGAGGGTTTTATGCTGTTAGTCTCAAAAGCAAAACAGTTCTATAAGAGCGATGAAAATTTATTGTGGATACACGAACCTCAGAAATATAGGATATAGCAGCAAAATTAACAATATAAATCCCACAGAAGACATTTACACTTTCTACAGCACTCAGACACTACTATCAATGTTTAAATATACAAATACGTAATGATTAAGATAATACGTATACGTAATGATACGCAAGCACTCGTTCGAGCCTAGCAACTCTTCAGCTTGTCGTGCCCCTGTCCTATCTTGGACTGGGTTCACATTGACTGGCGCGCCTGGTGTAGAAGGAAACATATCATCACCAACGAAAGCCATAATTACAAATATTTATTAACAACACACAAATAACAGTTACAAATTCAAATTACAAGTAGAAACCCTGGAGTGATTATTCAATTCCCTAGATTAATCCTGATACTCAAAACTAACATTCAATTCTAACCTTCAAATCTAATATTCCCTACTAAGTAATCTCAGCTATCAGAATTGACAAAGGAGACGAACCCTTACTAACATCAGGTCGGTACTAACTCTAATACCTTTGATTACTTCAATGATTAACAATACCAATTACTATCTAATACGCACTAAGCTCGCTGGAGAGATCCGTAGACGATACTTACAACTAGTTTGGCAAATCCTTCTTACTAAATTTGGACTTTATATAGTCGAATTCATTAGCATATCACTATCTCGTGTTTTTCCCGAGGAGGCTGTGAAATAGAATAATTGCTGGCCCCAAAGTTACCCAAGAGGATTAATGGAAAATTGACGCGGATAGACCCGTCACAAGCTGTCAAAACAATACTAAGTTTCAGCGAGCGAGTCTTATTCATACGCTGCGCGGATCTTTCTCGAAAGATCCATTTATATTGTAGATCTCTCCAATTAGTAGAAATCTTCAGTAATTTTCAGAAGCATCCATTTGGTCATCACCAAAAACGGTCGCCAAAAATGATGCCAACTTAGCTTTATCGCCAACATTTCACCAAGTTTCCTCTGAATTAGCATTATAATGTAAGGAACGGTATTGCTGGTGAATATTACAATTTGTATCATAAAATAAATACAACAGAAAGTAATATTAACGTATTACACATCCAGATATAAATTATTTACTCTATTTTACGCACATTTCACAAAATTCGTCACAATATATTATTGCGCATGATTATAGTTCACTTGAATATTATAAAAAGATTTTAATGCTAAATTTATAAGAAATGTTATGAAAAAGTTCTACCATTTCCTTCAAAATATGAAAACTATTGATAAGATCTTCTTAAATGTTAATACTGCTTACATTTAAAAAAAAATAAAATTTAAACACAACATTTCTAATTTGTTGTGAAGCTTTTCTTGAAATTCAACTTTTTACATTGAAGATAGATAAATATTATGGATTGATTTGATTTACTTCATATAATTAATGTCACATTTTTGAGCTGCATGAGGGTTATATAAAAACAAGCATTTATAATTTAAGAAAGATTTAGTAAATAATTAATTATTGCATTTTAAATTGCTTCTATGTTATTACTTCATGCATATGAAAATTTTGGGGAAGTTCTTGAATTTATAATTACTTATTAAGTGTATCTTTTTGGTACTAATTCCATTAATACAATACTCATTCTTTTTAGTTTAATTGTTTAATAAATTCATGTTTGGTTACACATGCAAATTTTAAGCTTAAGTACTTTTCAAACGAGGTCTATTTTCCGTAATTTTTTCTTGCACTATTATGTATAAATTTTCTGCTGATGAGGAAAGTTAAGATTCTATAAGAAAAGCTTAACCCTACTTCATTACCTTAAATGTGAGACCGTTTTGCTGTTCTTGGTTTTCGGTTTGGGTATTTTGCATGTGATTTTTCTATTTCATACTTTATGTAGATGTAAGTTCAGTTTGTGTATATGTATGTGTGTTTTATTTTTGAAATATATTGTAACCGCGTAGATTGGCTATTACTTTAAAGATAAACGCTTGGGCAAAAGTTTCACTTCCAAGCATTAATTTCCATTTCTTAGATGAAATTCCAGATGAATGGCTTTTTTTTAAATTGGTGGTTTTTATTAATTGTGAATTCGAAACATCATTAAGTAACGGTATTAAAGACTAAGATTTCTATTTTGCGGATGGCATTGATTCAATTTTAAATAAGAAACCATAAAATGATGAATAGTTTGAGAATTGTTTAATTCCATACCTTATAATCATTTGTACAGAATTTCTTTTTGCATTGAGAACATTTCTAATTTCAGAACCTCCTATTCGAAGCTTCAACTGCTTCATCAAAATCCACACAAATGATATTCCTTCCAGAATCAGCCCAACTTCTTATCATTCATCTTTTCCACGATAAATCCTTCCTCTGTCACTGGAAAAGGCATTAGTCTTTCGTATTTCAATGAAATGCAGACTAAATATCCACAGGATCCATTAAAGGCACTCCGTCACAGCATCGTTTT
This sequence comes from Trichonephila clavata, assembly GCA_019973975.1. NCBI lineage: Eukaryota > Metazoa > Arthropoda > Arachnida > Araneae > Nephilidae > Trichonephila > Trichonephila clavata. The sequence continues at coordinate 22,825 of BMAO01030632.1, read as the reverse complement.
CGTCCACCGACAAAGACTGATTGCATTCTGATTTTCATCCATCTCCTTCCAGCTTCGGAGTTTGATTTGCAGAAGGAATAAAATAAGCATTAATAAGATGATGAACCTAAACCTGCAATGAAGACGCTAGAGCTTCCAGTAATTAGATGAATGTTCCCATGTGATTGCATTTGAGGATTTTAATCTAATAGTAAATGATGTGCTGTCTAGTTGCGCTGTCTTAGTCAGATTGCGTGTTTTGTTAACTATAAGTTTAGTGCATTTTTTTTATTGAAAGTATATTATCAGTCCGTAAAATGATTCAAAATAGTCTAAAACAATAAGCCATTAAAGATATTTCTGCTAAGTTACAAATTACTGCAAAACACATCTAGTACTTTAAAAAACTATAGCAGACTAACATTTTTTTATTAAAAATAATAATAAATAATAAAAATTGTTTATTTAAAGAAAATAAAATTAATTTTTTTATGTATTTGCGCGTGTGTTAAAAAGAAAGACCTACAAAAAGAATAGGCTCAACTCACGACCGGCATATGATAAAGACAAACACGTGCTCTTCATAAAATTCAGAACAGACATTAAGCTAATCGTATTCGCTGTTCTATTCGCAAAACTTACAATTAGATAAAATTCATATTTCATAATTGGGTAAAAATTTATAAATGTTATAAAAAGATTTCTTTATTAAGAAAAATAAATTATTTTTCTTTGCATGGTATTATTTGCCTCACATTGTTAACAAATTGTTCGATATCATCCATTTGTTATTCATTTCCCCAATGGAATGAGCGTCTAAATTATGGCGCATACTTTACATGATATTCGTCATTTTGGATGACATGGAAACATAAGTTGCATTATTCATTTCATTTTCATCATCGAAATCTGCACCAATGATATTTTTAGCGCGTTTTTCACGTAGTGGAACAAAAGCGCTATTAGGACTCAAATTTCGTCTTCGTTCCATATTTTGTCGTACCTTTTTCTCAGCCAATAAGCAACCAATTGACCTCGGGTTTTCGGCATTTGGTCGCATTTGTGCTCTAGATGAGCCGAATCATATTTAAATTTAATAATTTTTAATTAAAAAAAATTTTTTTTAGTACAGTACACACTACTTTCTGTTAGTAAAAAGTTCATTAGCTGCATTATTGTAAAATACAACATGTGAAAAACGCGCTAAAATTACTTGGCCATGCCAATGATTGATATCTTGTTTTAGCTTTTAACAAACTCTGAAATGTCTTTGTCTATCATAATTGGGTCTGTACGCACATTATCATTATCTACTGCAATGTATTCTACCGATAATACAATAGGACAGTCCAATCCATCTGGTGTTTCTCGTATTTTGTTCATTCTCAGAAGAGAAATCTTTTCATGTTAAGCGATTTTCGTTTCGTATTAAGAGAAAAACTGCATTAAAAATGCATTGCAGTTTGTCGGGACCATTGTAGTGTTTCGTGTCAACCGATATTCGTCTTCAGCGTTTTCGCGTTAAACGTATTTTGCTGTATATAATTTTTCAACCTCTTAACAGCTATTAGACACTCTATATACAGAGATTTAGAGCATGCAGACTATGAATCCTTTCTCAAGGATATCTTCCTTTTGGTTAATAGAGTATGTTTTCTAAAAGTCATTTCTAGAAAAAGCCAGTGCTGATTCCATAAATTATTCATTTTACAAAAGCTATGCATAATTTAAATAACAATAATTACATACAATGCACAAAAATAACTTAAAAATATTAAAATTTTAGAAAATTATGAAAGAATTATAAACTTATTTATTATGATCCAAGGAGTTTCATTAACTTTTAGCTTTTTATTATATTAGTTTAAGTATTCAGTTATTTAGGTTATTTAATATTATTTACAAGGGATACTTCACGTGTTTCATAAGATCCACAAATATATTTACGAACTATTTTGCTCAATTAAATTTCTTACTCAAATATACTCAACTTTTTATTAAAAATACGTCGTATCTAGCCTTTTTAAGAAAGTGATTTTCTCAGATACGAAATTTGCACAGTCTTTCTTCAGAACATTTGCGCAGAAAAAGGCTTGCTAAACGCACTGAATATATTTTAGAATAGTTTATTTTTCCCAAAACTTTTGCATTCTGATGCATTCACGCATGTTTTAACTGAGCCACAATTCTCCAAGTATAAAAATAGTCTCTTCTGAAAAACACATGATGCTCATTTTTGAGCTTTCTTTAAAATAATTTTTTTCATTAAATTTTTGCAAACTAGAAAAACAAATCTATTTCAGATTTCCTTATCCTCTGAAAAAAATTTATATATATTTTTTCAGAGAGTCTTTGAAGTGATATAATGTTAAGTAAAAAATACATTACTTTAAGGAATAAATTATTATATATACAAGAAAAATGTTGTTATACTACCTTAAAGAATCACGCTTTTTCTACACAAAGAATTTGAAATATTTTAGAAAGATTTTTAAAATAAGTAAATCAACTTAAGCATTAGACAAAATTAGGAAAGAATGGTATATTTGCCGTATCATATGCGATAAAACCTGCATTTCTCCCATTTTAAAAGAGAAATCCGATTTAATTTGTAATTGTTTTTTATCAATCTAATATACAGACATAAATAGAAACATACGCTTATGTTGATTTTATGATTCATACTGGGCAATGATTACAATAGAACGTCGTTTATCCGAACGTTTATAATCCGGAGCGTCAAATATCCGAACAAAATTCCGGATATGTTTTCGAACAGTACAATGCTCAACATGTGTTTCCTGTGAGGCCAAAAGTGACGGGAAAACCCAAGGTGAGGGATGTTTGGGGAATTTCAGTTGTGTGATTTGGTAAATATCTGCGCGGATATTAGGTCAGTTTGTTTCCAAGTGAGGGGGTGTATACGTGCTCTTTTGTTGAGTTTTGTTGATGTAGAAACCTAGATAGCATGCGATGCAGAAGACTGGATTTCAAATGCTAAATAATGACGAGATAGTGACTTCCGTTCAAGAAGAATCCGACTCTGTCGACGATGAAACGGATGAAAACAAGGACAACAAGCAACAAGGAAAGTAGCAAAATGCGTGATCGCGTTTCTGCGATAGAGGCAGCTATGGTGTGGTACGAACAACAATCATAGTGCTGTCCTACTCAACTACTGCAGCTGAAGAGAATCAGAGACCTTGCAGTGAAAAAACAAAAGTGTACAATGGTACAGCGAAAAATAAGTGATTATTTTCCACATTCAAGGTAAAATTGCGACGTTTTGCACCTATTTGGCTTTTTCTTCAAGCACGTTTCCCTCATGTGATGATTTTCAATATTTGTACGGTGTCCAGTATTATATACTGCATGGATCGCATTCGGTTTTCGGTATCCTAACAATCGCATATCCGAATGGTGTCCGGTCCCAATTCATTCGGATAAACGACATTCTACTGTAATTTCCTATACATTAAGATGGTGTTTAAGAAATAACTTGATTTAAGGCACAGCGAAGCGATTAAGAAGAAACAAGTAGTAGTTTTGTTAGAAGCAATCGCTTAAGACTAACGTCAAGCTCCAAAACAACACTAAAGCTGTAATCTTTTGTGTAAACAGCTTTCTTTTGTAATATTTTAGTTTTTAATAACTAGCACTAATTCAACAACTATAAATCAATTAGAATACATATACCACAATTTACACGGAAGATATTTTTTTAGAAAACCATGTAGATCAAAATTGTACGTTTTTATATGAAAAACCGTGTTGTATAAATGGTGTCGAAAAGTATGGCTACACATCCAAAAATGAATTAAAATTAAACCAAAAATAGCTTTCGGTTTTTTATGTTCCATAGAGAAAAGATGCTTAATGTAATGCAAACTAGATGATGCAACGTGTACGTTTTGCGACGTTCTCGTTTCAAAAAGGCTTCACCGCAAGTACAAGGGCGAGTTGTACACTGGTGTCAAAAAGTTAAGCATAATTGATAATTATGTGAATAAAGAAGGAACTGTAAATCAGAATAGCGGGAAACGTGATATGCGAGTGTAAAATGGTTATAAAATAAGGATGCAAATCAAAAGAATGATAATAATTAATTTTATTATCCAAAGTAGCAGTTTGAAAGAAAAGTGAGCATAGCAAGGATTCACACTTCAAAGAAAAAATGAAAGAAAACATTAAATAAAAACTTATGCTGCAGTTTAATAAGGCGTGTGGTCACCTCTGACAGCCAGGCACGCTGCACAGCAATTTACCATACTTGCTATGAGATGATGAATGAGTTGTGGGCTCAAACGGTTCCAAGCTTCTTGGAGAGCTCTCTTCAGTTCTGTAACGGAGCTTGGTGGGCGCGAAAGGGCTGCAATTTGTCTCCCGAGCATATCCCATACGTGCTCGATAGGATTTAAATCAGGGCAGTTCGCAAGCCACGACATGCGCTGAATGTTTTCCGTTTCAAGGAAGTCATCATTCAGCACCGCTCAGTGACATGGCGCATTATCATCAATGAATATAAAGTCAGGGCCGACAGCATCTTGAAACAAGTGAACATAAGGCTCAAGAATTTCGTCTCTGTATCTTTGAGTAGTCACAGACCCCGTGTCAAAGAAATGGAGGTCTGTGCGGCCGTCCATCATGATGCCTGCCCATACCATGACTCCCCTTGATGGAAAATGATGTCTTTCCGTTATGTTTCTTGGTTCAAAACGTGTTCCACGTTCTCTCCATATCGTTACCCGCCGAGACACACTACTCAGACTAAACAGGGACTCGTCACTGAATATCGCATTGGCCCACTCTCCTACACTCCAATGTTGATGTTTCAAACTCCAGTTCAAACGAGCGCGTTTATGGGCAGACGTGAGGGGAATGCAAACTGCTGGTATTCTGCCATACATTGCAGCATGATTGAGTCACATGTAAACAGTTTGTCTCGAAATTCGTATTCCTGTGGCGACTGTGAGCGCCAAACCCAGTGCTCTGGCAGTACTGCCCCTCTGACGTCGCGCACTTATTACCAGGTATCGGTCTTGGCGGGGGGTTGTGACTCTTGGTGGACCTGATACTGGTTGTCGGGTAACATCTCCCGTTCTTTGAAACCTCTGCCACAGTCTTGAGATCACAGACTGTTCCGCATTCAGAATTCGAGACACTTCGGTTTGTGATCGTGAGGATTCCAGCATTCTAACAATTCTTCCTTTCGTAAACATGTCCAATTGGCGTCTTTGTGTCATCATTGACCTTGTTTGATGGTTAACAACGTTCCTTCGCACAGCAGTTGCACGAAACTTGTCTGAACTGCCTATGCTGCGTGAATCGGTTTCTCCGCGTTCCGACATGCGCCGATGTTTCGCGCAGGACGTAGTCGACTGAAAAGTGTTGCATGAAGCCAATGTTTCTTCTTCACCTAATTAATATCCACAAGAAATTTGGAATAATTTTACGAATATTTACTCCTTGTTTTTCGCATTTTACGATTTATGCTTAACTTTTGGACACCAGTGTATATTATGGATTATCACATTAAATATGAAACACTTGAACAGGTTTCATTTCGGACTACTTGTAAACGGAGTCTGCCTTCAAGATCCATAGTTTATAAGTGGTATGAAAGATTTTTAACTATAGGTATTGTCAAAAACAAAATTTGGTTGCCTCAGCAGAACCTGAGACGGCGTTACTTGTACAGTCTCGGTGTCTTGCGCGTGACTAATTTATACAGTTATACCCCGAACTTACGCGATAGGACTGAGTGATAACCACGTAAGCCGAATTCGCGTAAGTCGGGGTATACTTTCACATGTAAATTATTTTTAGTTGGGGTCGAAAACGAAAAAAAATAATGAGTTTGTAAAAAAAAAAATAAGAAAGCAAATGTTCAATATCATCTTAAAAATAACGCAAAGACAAAATCAAGAGCCAAAGTTATTTTGGTGTAAATGGTTTCATAAAATCTAACAAGTAATCTGCCGTTTAAAAGAATTTTCTTTTTTCGCAAAATTCCCTCGTAGCATGCTAATATATATTTTTTTAATTTCTTGTTTTGTTTAAAAAAAATACTCTCTTCGTCGGAGTATGTATTTTGTAAAATTTGTAGCCCTTTTTCATATAAACTAAGGTCTTCTATCAAATTACCAGCCATCATTCGACCTTCTGATTGAACTGGGTCTAAAGATCTGGTCAATCTTTGCTCTTGCTAATGCATTTCTATGAGCTCATCCATTATCAGCTCCTGATTGTGGGAATCCAGCAGTTCTTGAACGTCATCACTATCCACTTCTAAAGTTATTTGCCTGGAAGGATCAACAACTTCCTCAATCACATTACCAATTTCAACAGGCTCTGTCACTGATTCGTCCTAATTTTCAATGATGGTCTGGGGGGTGGAGACGAATCGAAGAATTTTAAAAATCTCGTAACTTGAATTCACGTAAGTTGGGATATTACTGAGTGACGGATCTATACGTGTCCTCTTAATAACTCCTTGGGGATTCCTTTAGGGTAAGGATTCTTTCAACCAACTTTCACCGAAGACAAGAAAACGAGATTATGCAAATTAGGTTTAATACATTTATTCTGCATTCGCGAGTTTAAAGAGTTAGTGAAGTGAGAATCGAAGATTAGTAAAGTGAGAATTGAAGTTTACTGAAGCGAGGATAGCTCGGATGTGAAGTGAATGAATGAGAAGCGAGCAATCCGGCAGTAGTACGTAAACAGTGTAGGACGTGTGAAGTTGTAATCTCTAAGAAGTGCTCAAGTCAACTAATAGTGTTGAAGGCCTCGTCTATCGGATAAAGAATTGCAAGAGTTCAGGTACTGTGCTCATATTTTAAGTAGAAGTTAGACAGTTAAATTTTTAGCGCACGTCCGAGGTAAAACGAGCTTGTATAAGTAATCGTAGGAATATATTTAAATAATCATATATATAATCCCCACGCTATCTTGTCTCACCTCAGTCTTCTAAGTGTTGATCAAAGTTATCTTAATTGGAATATTATTGTGTCTGTGTTGAATATTGTGACAAATAAACAATTGTAATGAATCATGTCGTTTGATCAATTAGTTCCTCCCACACATGTAGCCGGGTTAGAGGGAAGAATGAATAATAATTCCTTACAACTGTACTTTGAAATCGTGTAATAAAACATCATAATTTTTTTTATTTTGCTTATGGAACATAAAAAAACATAAGTGTATATCTTTGTTTATTTGTAATTAAAATTTGAAAGTGGAGCCTTATTTTTTGAACACCCGGTGTATAAGAAAAAAACTGAACTAAAATTAGCATAATTCCTTAATTTTCTATCATCCTGTAGCTATGAATAGTTATACAGTATTAAAGCAATGAATCTCTCAAAATATAATTGATAGATATTCATCCTTTTTCATTTGTTTTAAAATAAATATGATGGCTCGCTTGTTGTACTGCCGTCAAAATTATTTCTTGATATAAAGACCTCAATAAGTATGTCGTATTCTTAGGTAAAAATATAGCTTGACCACATTTTTCGTGTTCAAAATTTTGAGGATGGTCTCGGGTATTGTCAATTAAAAGATGAGCCTTAAAGCAATAAATAAATAAATAAAGCAATTTTTACTTAAATATTTTTTGACAACTGAGACAGAAAAAGTTTCCTGTTACCTGATAAAGAATTATTCCCAAAGTAATTTCTTCCACTTAATTTTTTTTATGTTTGGTTATTTTTAATCTTTTTACTCTACATTTATATTTAAGGCGAATGGGTACCATCTTTACATTTTTTTATTTTTACTTGTTGAAGTTTGGATTTAATTCTATTTAATAAAGGTCATTATTAAGTAATAATTCCATATAAAAAAATTCAAATTTGTTGCAAAATGTTTGTAAAATTTAAACTTTTTAGAGATTTTTAACATTTTTTAAAATTTCTAAGGCATTTTTAAACAAATATATATCCTTTCAAAAATTTTCTTCCAAGTACCTTATAACATACTACATAAAATTATGAATGGTTTTTTATATTGTTACTCATTAGTTTTACATTAACTTTTTCATTGCGAAACATACAAAAATTATCAAAAAAGCAACAATTTTGATTTTTAATTTTTTAAAAAATTACTACGTATCTTAGAATTAATTCCATGCACAATTTCACAAAATATACATTTTAGAACATTTATAAAAAATTTTGCATCCCTACTTAAATTATCAAAAAAGCCATAGAATTTTGTATGAAAGTATGTAATCAAAAATTCACACACAACATGGAAAAATTTGAGTTAGAAGTTTTCAGTCCATGAATAGCATGATATAATATTCATCGAATAGTCTGAAACATTTATGAAATATTAATTAGCTTATTTAATCCTGCTTACCATAAGAAATTGCAAAAATGTGGAACAATTAAATAGTTTACTGGCATAGGGATCATATAGAAGAAAACAAATGAAAGATCAATATTTCATAAAACTTTACCTTAATAATTATAAAAAAACAAATATACACACCTCAGAACTAATTCCACGTGCTCAATTTTACAACTTAAGTAATGCACAACGTGTACAAAAGATGTTATGCTTTTTTTTATTTCCATGATTTTAAAAGCCTTCGCATGTTAAATATTGTACACTAATTAAAGCAAAACCAAATAACAATTTAAAGGTAAAATACATCAAAATCGAAGAACTGCATCTGTGCATTTGTGTAAATAAATATCTTAAAATATTTTAATAATAATTGTGTTGAATTTCACATACATGGGATATATATATGACCGAAAACAAATATATAAAATTTGGAGAGTTTTGCTATTCTTGTGCGAATTAGATTTTCATTTACCTGAGTTATCAAAATGAGATTTAGTATTTGTGCTTTTAGAAAATCTTTTGAAGTTTTAATTTCATTCATATCATAGAAAGCACGCACAACTTTTAAATCTTGATGAAATCCATTTTCTCTTCCCCAATAAACAATACACAAACTAGAATTTTTGCATGAATTGAACAATTCTTTCTTGAAATGATTTGTTACTACATATGTAATTTTACATATATTAGTCTCATTTGCGCGCGTTAGAAAATAATTAATTCATTTTTTTTATCAGGCAATTTTCTAACAAATGATCTGAAAAGTGTGCGTGTTAGGTTTGTTTAGTCTGCTTTCCAGCATCAAAAATTATTCCATTACTTAATAAAAAAATGCAGGAAAAGCTCTGAAATTTTGCAGGCATGTTTATAATGATTCGTGGTATCATATAAGCTAATAAAAAATTTCGGTAGTTTGATGATTTTTTGGGTACCACTTAACGTTCCCCCGTTACAGTTTTAGCCTCTTTTTTACAGACATTAAATCCACTTATGCATCAGCTGCTTGGTTACAGGTTCTTCTTCATTTGTTTAACTTCTTCATCACCACCCACACTAGAAATGCACTAATTTCCATATAAACAGTATAATCCCTTAAAATGCAGCTTTTCTTCGATAAACTGTGTCTGCTTTCACAAGGAAAGACCATTAGGTTTTCTCAATTGAATGCAGAGTTGAATATCTGCAGGATCCATTAGGGATATTCGGTAGCAGTCTTATTTACTTCGGTTGACGAAGACTGATTGCGCTCTGTTCCGCATCAATCTCCATTTTACATCGTAACTTGATTTGCTGGAAGAAGGAAATTAACATAAATAAGATTATAAATCTGACCCTGTAGGGTAAAGACGAAGAATGGAGCTTTTGCTAATTCGATGAACGTTCCGTAATTGAAAGGAATTTAGGATGAGAACTAGAGCTTGAGGTCGTTAGTTGTATTCTAAGCTAAAGGGTACAGTAGGATAAATGCCTTTCTTGTGATTGGATGTTATTTAGCGATTGTAGACATCGATTCTGTTTAATTGATTATCGATTTTATCTTTCTATCATGGAACATTTACATATAAATCTAACTATCTCTCGGATAGGTTAAAGGCAGTTACTTAATATTATGTCACATATGATATTCCTGTATATAATTACTTGGGGTCCATTGGTGTTAACTTTCTCTCGAAAACTGAAAATATAAACAATTTTCTATTAGATGCTATTCTTTGAGGTTACAATTAAATTATTTGATTCTCTTACACATCATTTATAAAGAAATGAGACTTCAAAAAAGGGTAAAATGTTTAAAATATAATCATAATTTTAAAAACTATAAGCATAAGAAAATAAGAATTTTTTAAAAAAGAAATATTAAGTTTTACGTTGCACATGATACTTTCTAAAATAATAGCTCTAACTACAAGCAATATGTTGATTTATAAAGTTAAATATATATATATTATATATATATATATATATATATCCTTTTACACTATAGCTATTTTTATATAAATATAATAATGAATTAAATTTATATTTAAAAAAATAAAAAATTACATTTTTAAACTTCTTAAAAAAATTTCATTACTTTTTAAAATATTTTGAAATACAAAATATATAATACTAAAATTAGGTAGAGTTTAAAGAGTATGATACACATTTCATAATTCTATAAAGTTTTATACATCAAAGGCTTCTAGTTTAGAAAATAGCATGCGCAAATTACTTAATATGTTTATTACAAAAATATTTTTTTATTTTCATATGCTTATAATTTTTAAAATTATGATTATATTTTAAACATTTTGCACTTTTATGAAACCTTATTTTTTTATAAATAATGTTCAAAAGAATAAAACTATTTAATTTTAATTTCAAAGAATTATATCATTTTGAAATTGTTTATTATTTCAGCTCTCGCGACAAAATTAATATCCCTGAGATCTCTTAAGGGGCTATACAATTGCAGCTTTTGCTAAGGGACAATACGATTCAATTAACAAAAATCGGTCAAACATTTAACTAAATTTTTTTTAGTCTGAAATATTCTTCATATATTTTTCTACAATCTCACAAAATTTAAAAGCTCTAAGTTAAAAAAATCAGAGTTATGATAATATTTATGTTCTTTTTTATTCACAACCTAGTGGCAAATAAAACTTTATAAACGGATTTATTTTAGAAAGAAAAAATAACTCATTTATCTTCAGTTAAAGTGCTAAGGCTTTTTTTATATTGCGCCGAATGCTTTGAAAATTTTTTTTACCTATTGATGTTAGCACAAAAACAAAAAGTATTAAAAGTTGGTATGCATTTTTGAATCAAAGCAATGATTATTTTTTAAAAATAGTCGAATTTAGAATTTACACATTTTTTAAGGAATTTTCAATAAGCATTCATAAAAAAATATCCCCACTATTTTTCAAATATCAATCATGCCAGCAGAAAATCCATATCAACTCTTGTTATACATAGCTTGATGCATTTGGAAATCAAATTCTGTGTGTGTACGTCATATGTTGTAGGAGGAGCAGCATTTTAAAACCCTCTTCATACATTTTAAAACTTTTCTTTAAAAAAATAAATGGTTAGTCATTCGTAGTATTTTAAGCACAAAAATTGTTTTACGTAATCCGTGTACATTCTTACAATCTAAAAAATTGTAAAAACCATTAAATCAAAGTATTATATTTTGCCCCCTTAAATGGAAGTGAACAATAAAATATACAACGCAACTGTTTATTGTATTTTTTTAGACTCTAGGCAGACTCCTTGTGTACCAACAAGTAAAACACAAGGCTTACAAACGTAAGTCAATACTCAATCAATAGTGGTAGGAAGTTTCAGGTACAGGGATACAAGCACAAATGGGAATCAAAAAGTAAAAAAGAAATAAGAATGGATGCAAATATGCAAATACAATAAACATAGAACAAAATACAAGATTTCTCACATGCTAAAACGGAGACATTCAGTAATTAAAATTAAACAATGGTGAAGGTTTGGAAGCACATGTGTGATAAGAATAAGATTTTCAAAATACAAATGCATAAAAAGCATACATACACACAAAGACTTAAAAACATTCACACAGACATATATATATATATATGTATGTATATATATAATATATATATATATACGCACTTGCAAATATACACATATACATACACGTACAGTAAATGTTAGCAAACACACAAAAAATAATGAAGTAAAAAAAAATTAATTTAAAAATTATTTTATTGTTTATTGTATTAAAATTTTCTAGTTTATTGTATTTAAAAGAAAAGCCCACGTACATTAGATAAATTGATATAATTTTGCTATTCCGTATCATCAGCGCAATTGAATGACTTTCAGTATTCTTTGAGGGCGCGGAAGCTTGGGGGTTATGATCACGAACTCGTGGCCGACGTGTCATGAGTTCGAGCCCTAGTGCCGATAGACCCGAAATGTAAAAGGACTGATGCTTATAAAATGAATCGAGGGTTATAGTCTTCCCGTTGATATAGTTTGGCAGTTTGGAGGTGGGGTGTCAGTTCAAGTGTCGACATAGTCACTTGAACAATGCTCAAAATTATGAGGTCCGTCACCATTAGCCTTCGTGTTTCTATGTAGGGCGAGATTAGTTAACATTTACATCAGTATTAAATATCAACAATACAGACCAAAACATTGCCAAAATTCGCGATATGAGTTGGTTCCCAGTCACAAAAGTGGTGAGTTTGTTAATCAACGCTACTTCATTAAAGCGCTAAAAAGACTTCGAGAAAAGATCAGGGGAAAACGGCCAGAATTGGGGAGTGGTGAACGTTTGTTACACCAAGACAATGCACCAACTCACCCTATCTGTCAAACAGTTTCTGAACAGCAAAAGCATTACTGTGAAGGGTCATCTTCTTTATTTACCTGATTTGGCTCCATTCTACTTTTTTTAAAAATTTCGTACAGTTAAATGTTGCCGAGAAGGGAACCCATTCTACCTCAGTTGAAGAGGATCAGGCAAAAAAGGAAAACCTCTTAGAGGGACTTCCTAAAACTTTGTCCCAGAACTGTTGCCAGCAATGACACCACCGACTGCAGAAGTGTGCAAATGCTGAAGGGAACTGCTTTGAAGGTGATAATGACACGGAAAACTGATTCTGTAATCAGTTTTTATTGGACCAGTGCAGTTTTTTTATGTGTGTCACATCTCGTAAAGGGGATTCTAAACATTTGATTTGTCCGGATTCCTCCTTTCTTCCTTAGAATTTCTACAAAATATTTCCTCTTGAAATTATATTGTGGAAATTCGAAAGCCTCTTGCAATTCTTAAGGACTCAAATACTTTTGTTCGTGGCTATACAGGGATTTTCGAGACTGAAGGGTAGATTTATTGGCAAAGTCCACAACCAAGTTGGGGATTGAAATATCAGTAAATATTCTAGAATTGTTTTACAAGAGAAAAAAAACTGAACTATAAATGTTGTCACACTCTCTTTGGAACACTCAGTACACGCAATTAGCTCACTCTTTCCTGACAAAGAAGTTTTCCCCGATAGATTCGCAAAGACTGTTTTGTAATCAGGGGCGTCTTAAGACTTCTTGAGGCCAGGGCCCCTACTCAAAAATAGGCCCTGGAACCTCTACACAAATGTAGAGGGCATTTGACCCTTAAAAGTAGATAGTACATAGCATACGTTGTCAAATACTCGTACAAACAATAGCCCGAAAGCGATAAATGTGCATGACTAACAATCGTTCTTCAAAAGTTTTGCAGGCAGGTTCTCAAACATTTTTACTTACTAGTACACATGGGTGAACTTTGAAGTTAAGGTATCCGACTGGTTGCGACAACTTTTTTTTTAAAAAAATGGAGATATGTGGATTTTTTTGTTGTTTTTAGATTTTTTTAGTACAATTAAAGAAAAATATGATAAAATTAAGAAGGGAAAAATAAATTATTATAAGTAAAATGGGAAAAAATGGGTAAAAATTGACAAAAAATAACATAAACGTGGTCCATTCTGTACCAAAGGTTTAGAAACAAATTTCCAATTTTTCAATTCTGATGTGTTCCTATATGTTATTCATTGTCGAAATCACCTTCAAGATAGGAGATATTGTAATTTTTACAAAAACTAGAGCATTTTATCTCAGTTACTATGTGAAATTACTTAAAAATAACAGTGATTATATTCACTTAAGGGTTTGGAAATTTTGTAATAAAACAGTGATTGATAAATCTGAAGGTTAAAACACTTTTACTTTTATACAGAACTTACACAAACAATTTCACTGTTAATTATTTTCAAAACTTTTTTAGCAATCGGTGTCCCCGTTTGATTATTTTCAAAATATCACATTTCGAGTAAAACGCGTTTTAAACTGTGACATCTTGCATAAAGTAATGGTATCTGCTTTTACTAAAACATTAGTTGTTTTTGTTCTAGTGAACGGAATATAATAAACTTGGTATTTTTATAAAGCTACTAAGATGGCCCATAAAATAAAATCATGAAAAAAATTTGTCGATTTTTGGCAAAATTCACAGTTTTAAGGTAGTCGGATACCATAAGCATAATATACACTAAAAGAATTGTAATTTCTAGTACTGTGGTCATGTTTTAGCTGACAATGTTTTGTCCTTCAGTTTAAAGGATCATTTTACAAAACGGCATGTCGGGTATTATGGAATACTTATTCCATAATACTCCATGTAAAAATTCAGTATTATAAATGACCCGATAAAACTTACTGAATAAAAATAAAGTTAAAAAATGAGTTTGGAGTAAAAATTGATTTTTTTTGTTGTAATTTCCTTAGCTGTTTTCTGTGGATTCACCTTGAATGTACTGGAGCAGATGAACACTAGTTATTATATTAGTGATTTTTGTAAATTAACTCAAAACAAAAATGACTTTTACATATTCTTTATAATATGGCTTTCTCAGTTAAAATTAACTACATTTAATGAAAACTTAGTTTTCCAGTGGTTTAAAGCATCTATTCCATATTACCTGACTATTCTCAATTACTTTCCCTTTATCATTTTTTAAAAAATAGTTTTTTACAACAAAAAAATTAAAATATTATTGTCTTTGACAAGTAATAATTACTTACAATCGTTTATAGTACATGTCCATCAGGAATTTGGAGATTTTTTTTATCAAAAACAGATAAAGTTATATTTAAAAATGTAAATGGAATTCCATAACAATTGACACTCTCCTTTACATATATTCCAACTAGTTTTTATCACCCGCCTCAATGTTTGTTTAATGATATCGTATGATTATGTGTTATTTTTAAGTTATTGATGCTAAATCCAAGCATTATAGCCCTGTATAAATAGTTGAAAAGTACTCTAAATCTTTGGTGCAAGTCATACAGCTGAAATTTCAAAACCATTAACCCTAAATAATGGTAAGCTGAATGATTTATGGCTTGTGTGTGTGTATGAACTATCAATAAAACAAGACGCAATATTTAGGGTATGTATTTACTACATATCCGAATATTTACAAAAACACAAAACAAGTAAGTTACATAAATACATATGTAGAAAAAACACACATAAAAAAACAAACACAAGAGACATAAAAAAACACACATAAAAAGCAAACACAAGAGACAAAAAAAACAAAAACAGAAGACACAAAATACAAACACAAACAAAAAACAGAAGACACAAAATACAAACAAGAAACACAAACAAAAACAGAAGACACAAAACACAAACAGAAAACACAAAAAACAAACAAAAAACATATAAAAAAACATAAAGCAAAAAAAAAAAACATAAAATAAATACAAAAACAAATACACAAAATAATACAATTCATATGTAATATACATACAATATATATATAAAATAACACTTTAAATACTTTAACAGAAAGTAAAATTAACAAAATAGAAAAAAAATAGAAAAATATTTACAAAACTTTTATACGGCATAAGCCATTTTAACATTTACGAGCATTTGAAATTTACAGTTTTTTGATTTACAAAGTTTTTTGATTTACAAAGTTTTTTGATTTACAAAGTTTTTTGATTTACAAAGTTTTTTGATTTACAAAGTTTTTTGATTTACAAAGTTTTTTGATTTACAAAGTTTTTTGATTTACAAAGTTTTTTGATTTACAAAGTTTTTTGATTTACAAGTACTGGTTTTTTGTTTTATAATAATTTTTTGTTTTATTTATATTTTGTGTATTATTTTTTTCTTTTTCTTTTTATCAATTTTTTTTTTGTCTTTTTTCAATTTATTTTGCTTTTTGTTTGGTTTTCCATCGTATTTTGTGTTTTTTTTAAATCCTGCTTGCATAGGTGTGGTGTACTGGGCTTCGGGAGACTCAAGTTGTTCGATGTGTAGATGGTACTTTAAAATGATTCTATTTCACCACACAAGAGGTAAAATTTTCTATGTGAATATTATTTTAAGAAAAATTTGGTTACTAAAAATTTTTTGATTTGTCTGCTTGAGGTTCCTTTCTTGTTCTATTGTTCATATATTGCGAAATCTGGACTCTTTCCTTTTCTTGCTATTTCTTCACATCACTTATCTTTTCTCTCTCTCCTGCTGTTTCTTTAAAATTCTATCTTTCTCTTCTTCTATCAATTTTCGTATCAATTTGTCCAAACTGGCTGAATGCTTATATTGGTCTTGGATTTTGTTGGTCTCCTGTGCGGTGCGGCCAAAGACTTCTGGATCCCTATCTCCCGGTTTTCTTTCTTGATTTAAGGTGTTTACATGCCGGGATCCATCAAGCAAAAAGATGATAAGTGGCCAAAATAGAATCTCCCAGTAGCTAAAAAACAGAAACGTGATGGTGAACCACACCCATGCAAGTAGGATCATTTTGTCTGTGGTGTCTTGGTTCATTTTTAAGGGCCGGCCAACAGAAAATTTTAGGAAATTTTGAATTAATTTTAAAAAGAACTCTGAAAAATGGCAAGAATTTAAAGCAAAAGCCGAATAATATAACGTTAATTGAAAAGCCAAAAATTATAGGGGTAATCGAGATCAAATCAGAAATTGAAGGGGCAAAGATTAAAACCAATTGTACTCTTTCAATGTAATTTACATTATGAAGTTGATCGGTTCTTAAAAAGATGAAACAATGCTCCTAAACAATACTGAGTGAGAACAATAGTTCGTTTTAGAAAGTAAAATAGTTGATTCATTCTTGCAGTCTATTGTTTTATTCTTTGTTATAAGAAAGCATTTTTTTCTTTGCTATATGCTTTGTTTTAAGACCTTTATAGCTAACATTTAAACCGAAATCAAGCAACAATATAAAGTGTCATTGTTTCGATGATTTAATTGTATATTTGAACGATTAAATTTAAGACAACTTTGATACAGGAAAACTCCATTTTTCATGTAAAATTCTTCACATAAGAGCTCTAAAAAGGAACAGAGAGTTTAATTTATTTGTACTAAATAACCTAAGTACTGTTAAAAAAGGAAAGAGATTGGAAAAACATTTAATTTTAATTCCTGATACTTGACACATCACAGCGAAGCATCTTAAAAAGATATATTCTGTTTAATTGCCCCCCCCCCACACATTAATTAATTTTTCTGAGTTTTAGTATATCTGAATTGATTACAAAACAGTAATGTATGGAATGATTTTTTCTTGATAAAAAATAATAATAGCCGTGTTGTTGTTTTAGTAAGGGCAATACTAGGGAAGAGAACACAATTTTTAAACTGTTCTATGCTTCAAAACTTGTATAAGAGCCACTACATTTCACAATGGCCACAATCTTGTTTTTATTGAAAGCAATACGTTTTTTTATTTCTGTCATTATTTATTAATAGTTATGACATTCAAAAATCGCAATTAGAAACGCGTGCATAAAAACCAATCATCATATGAATTAATTTTCACTTTCGTAATGATGAATACAACTAAAATAGAATTTAGAAAGAGAAAAGGCTTAACCAATCTGTGTATATGTATATCAGAAGAATTTTTAAAAGAAGAAGCTTTTGATAATTTTTCGAATAATTCAGAATATAACATTATTGGTACTTTTTTCAAGTTGAAAATAATTAAGATGATTTAATATATCTATTTTAAATAGTTATCATATAACATATATATAGTAAATGAGAGTCCCGATAATATGGAACACCGAGGTCTTATTTCTGTTTGTAGCTGTTAATGCGAGGGGAAACCTTGAACTGAAGAAGAAAGACTCTCATTATGTAATGCAGTCAGAGTTGACCGCTTGATGTAGCCGTACGAACTGTTACAGAACAAAGTGGATTTTGGGATTTTCAAAATTTTTGCAGGCAAGTTTTCAAACATTTTTACTTATTAGTATACATATGACTTGAACATTAAAGTTAACATATTGTACGCTTGAAGAATTGTATTTTGTAATATTGCAGACGTTTTTTAGTTGGCCATGTTTTTTGTCCTTCACTTTAAGGGTTCATTTTCCTAGATGGCCTGTCAGCAGTGCCACACACAAGGAGGGGTGGGACCGGGTTCAACCATAGCCCATGATTTTTCTTCCAATTGATTATATTCCTATGTATGTAGTACGTAAAATCAAATTCGGTCTTTGATATTAATAGTTAGTTTTATTAATTAATGCTAATTATTTATTCAGAAATGAATTTTTGAATGAGTTTTTTGTTCCCGAAAATCGACAAAATCAAAAGAATATGTTGGGTGACGTATTGGAACAAGATTCCAGAATGGTGAACTTATGACCTTGGGACCCCTCCTTGAAAAATTCCTGTGTACGCCACTGCCTGTCAAATTCCTACTATGGTATACCTATCATTCCATAATACCGGGCGTAAAGTATAGTATTCCATAAGATCCGACAAAATATACTGAATTAAACTAAAGTTAAATGAGATACGGGAGTTTAATATTGATAGCTAAATAATAGCTATTAATTTTATAGATAGACTACATACCTCATTAAAAATTAATATACATTTTTTAAAAATTGAATCCATTGGAATAGAAGCAAAACATTAACAACATGCAAGAAAGCAGGATCTTCAATAATAACGTACTTCCTGTATAACAAAGTATTGATAAACTAAAAGAATAGGAAAAAAGAAGGAACCAGAGGCTTCAGATCAAAAGAGTATTGAAAGACTGTTGAGAAATCAGACCGAACTTCTAGATTTAGAGATGACCCCAGAATTAGCATAAATGAATCCAATGGATCATCTATAATGATTTCATGTCATCAATTAAAGAATTAGAAAACAAAGATCATTTCTTCAATGATCATCGAGGGAAAATTTTGATTCAATGCCTTAGCTGTTTTCTGTTCAGAAAAAGAGGGGGAATAGAAAATTATATTTTTGTATATAAACTCAAAACAGAAATGATACCCACGTATTCTTATAAATATGATATTTATAGTTAAAACTAACTACGTTTTATGAAATCTTAATTAGTTTTCAAATGGTTTAAACCACCTATTTCATATTACTTTCCATTTATCGTTTTTTTTTAAATATAAAAAATTTATAACAAAATAAATGTCATTCTTTTTGACAAGTGATAATTGCTTACAATCGTTTGAAGTACATATTCACGATGAATATGGAGATTTTTTTTTTATCAAAAACTAGTAAAGTTATTTTTACAAATGGAAATCGAATTCCATAATACTTGACTCTCCTTTACATATTATCAAATTAGTTTTTACCACCCACCATAATGCATATTTCATGATATTGTATGATTATGTGTTTTTTTAATTTATTGATATCTAAATGTATAAATAGTTGAAAAGGACAAGAGTTAAAAATCTAAAACGGAAGTATATTCATATTTTATGACCTCTTAACCTTCCACTGGGGGCACTTTCTATCAATCTCGTTTTTAGTGGATTTTTACCCAAGAAAATAAACATTCTTGCCAATATTCAAGTCTGTTGGTATAAGAGTTTAAAAAAGAGAATTTTCTAGTTGTATGGCCCCGAAATCTATTTTGAGAGCCAATTTCCGAAAAACGCGTTCTTACCGGATCTCTATTGAACAAAAGAAATATCTGTGCCAAATTTGAAGTCTATAGGCCTAATAGTTCAAAAACGTGTATTTAATTACCTATAACACCCCATACCCCTCCTTGGGAGTTTATTACTACATCGGCTAGGAGTCTATTATCAGTCTTATAACACCCCATAAACCCACTTGTGAGTCTATTACCACACAACCCGTCTTTTGTGAATCTCTAAACAAAAAGGAACATGCAGGTTATTTTTCAAGTCTGTAGGTTTAATAATTCCGGAGATCTTTTCATGTATAAGTGAGTCACTTTTTTCTTTCTATGCATAGATAAGACCATGAAAAATACATTTAAAAATAATACAAGCTCATTCAATGGTAAGTTTAAATGAAGCATAAGTTTTTGTAAAAAAAATAGCAAACTTTATTAGTTGCATGTCAAAGGGATTTCGGGCTAATTTTAATTTATTTCGTGTGATCTTAAAAGGTAATTTTTTGAGCAGTAAAGCTTTAGCATTATTGTAACCCTACATGGAAAATTTTCTAATTTATTTGTCTCGCAAACTCCCCTCGTTCCCGGTAGGAGTCGATTGATTTTCTGGATTAAAAAATAGTAGTCACGCATGTTGTATGATTATGAGGCACATAAAAAGTCACTTGAGTATCGATTTGGCTCTGGGAAAAATTCTAGGAAAAACTTGAGGAAAAATTTAAGTACAGCAATATTCAGCATTCGACAAGAAATTGAATTGAATAAAAAAAAAAAAAATCAAACGTCACAATTTGGTAACGGAAGCCACCACCAATGATCTTGCCAATGCCACTGCCAATTGGTGCCAATGATCTTGGGGTTTAGCAGCCAAAATACAGCAAAACTGAAACAAACTAAGAAATATTTTTCTTTTCTATGGAATAATCATTTAAATGGTTCATTGTAATACAACTACCGTTCTCACTCGAATCTAAGCCGCACCATTTTTCCAGTTGTTATGCGTCTGAAAATTGGGTGTGGCTTAGAATCGAAGACAAAACATATGTTGGATAAGGGAAAAATTGAGTTTCAAAATATTTCAAAAGGAAAAATGTAACTGTCCATTCTGGCCCCTTGCATCGATGATTTCTTCCATTCTGCCTTTTGTTTTTAGAAATTCAGTCTATTCTAAACATTGTTGTCTGCTCGTATTTAGGAAATTTTTTTGCGTACGCTTTCTTTGATCACCTGAGCATCAAAGCTACCAGTAACAGCAACAAGACGAATTCACTATGACGCAAGGATAAAAAAGAAATCAATTCTATATTATGCAAAAAAAAAAACAGGTACAGTTTTGAAGCCACTGGAAATTTGACACGGATGAAACTAATACACGTCGATGGCGTTAGCAAAATGATATAATTTTGGCTTGTAAATGTTCAACATTCTTTAATAATTCTTTTACATTCTTCTATAATATATTCTTTAAAAAATGTAGCGTAGCAAATGCATTGAAACAATACCGTGTGGGAAATGGCTATGTCGACACCAATACCGAAGTCAGCTATGACAATGGGAATGACCATTCATTTTTGAAATATGATATTGATGGTTAGAGTAATTATAGGTTTATGTATGTATTTGAAAGTTTTTAATACTGGTCAAATAAATAAATTTACTTCTTATTATTTATCATTATGTTTTTTTGTATCGGGTATTGAAGAACCTTTTTCCTTTTTGTTTTTTCTCAAATACGAGCAAAAAATTCGGAATGGGGCTTAGAATCAATTAAATATGGTATTTATCTTTATTAAAGGTATTTAATTACTGTATTCGACTTATGGAAGTTTCTATAAAAAATACCTTTCACAATTATTACACGTTACAGTATTATGCTACATTTTAAGTAACTATATTTTTCAATTAAATAAAATATTCCGTAAAGAATGAAAACAAATATTGTCTATTCAAGATATAATTCATCCCATAATTATTTCGTAACTACAAAATTTAGATTAAAACGAAACGTTTAAAATAGTCCATGAAAGAGAGCGAAGAATAGACATAAATTTTATTAATGGGAACAGCCATTTCCATTTCTAGGAAATAAAGCCTGTAAAATAAGCTATAACAATTTCACAGTAATAGCTATTCAGTACCTTCAAAGTCTTTTCGGTCGAATAACTGACCACGGAAATGAAGTCATTGATGTCGAATTTAATTCCTTAAGCCATCTTTTCTAGAGCTTAGAGTTTTCGTAATTCTTAAATTAAAGCTTGGTTTAAAGCTAGCCATTATATTACTGAAGACGAAACCAGACTGTGTTGTCAAAGCTTCTAATTAGTGAAAATAGATGGCGCCACAACCCCGTTGGCTGTTCAAAATCTCCCAAAAGACCACGCAGGCTGCCAAATTTAATTTGAAGATCTTGTGTTGATTATTCAGTCATTCTCCGTTCTGTGTTCTTTAAAACATAAGTAAGCTTAGTACGCATATTTATAAAGTTATGAATAAGCATATTTATCTATGCTTACAGTACAGAGATGGAATTTAAATCACTTATTTAGACTAGCACGTCTAGAGAGATTAGTTGTAGGAAAGTAGATCAAAAGATACTCGAGAAAGAGATTAAATATTTAATGAAGAATACATTTTCCAGGAAAGGGATTAAACACGAAGTAATTATTATTTTAGAAATTGAAACAGTTATGCATTTATTAGTACTATGTAAAGAAGTTTTAAATGCATTATATAAGTGAGAATTATACATTATATAAAAAATAAGATATGAGGTACAACGGGTTTTAAGAATTTTGTTCAAATGGAATGCACGTTGAATAATGTGCGAAAAAAGTTGAGTGTTAAATATAAAAATATTTGAATAAATAGATGTTTCACACAGTCGCAGAAATAAACTGAAAGGAAACTTTTTTAGTTAGGATCAACGGATTAAAGTGTAGATCAGAGTCAGGTATTCTATATATGGAATATTATTTACATTTACTCTACATTAGTCGTGTAATATGGAATAGGTGGTTTGAACCATTGGAAAACTA
>BMAO01030631.1:0-24516 GCA_019973975.1 Trichonephila clavata | reverse complement strand
CTTTGTATAAGTTATCGTAAGGATAGATTCACATGATCGTATATATTATCCCCACACTATCTTGTCTCGCCCCTTCGTGCTCTAATTAATCAAATTTATCCTACTTAGAGTGTTATTTGTGTCTGTGTTGAATATAGAGATAAATAAATAAGTTCATCATGTCGTCTGATTATTTAGTTCCTCCTACACCTCTAGCCGGACAACAGGGAACAAGGAATGTAAATTCCTTACAATATCAATAAATCACAATATTGTAGAATTATTTTAATAGATTTATTTTTGAAATTACACATTGTAGTACATAACAGTATTCTATAAGTATTATCAGGGAACTATTTCCCGACAAGATAATACTGGGTTCAAGGACGCCTTAAGGCAGGGGTGGGCAGACTTTTCCAGGGTACGGGCTTCTTCTAATTTTTTCAAGGTGTTGCGGTCCACCCAATGGCGTAGGTGTAGTGAGCTAAAAGAAAGTATACAATACAGTCGGACCTCCATTTTACAAGCCTCCGTTTTACGAACCTCTATTTTGTGACGGATCTATACGTGGCTCTACTAACTTCTTGGGGATTCTTTAGAGGAAATAATTAATTCGACCAACTTTCACCGAAGGTAAGAAAACGTGATCATGCAAATTAAGTTTATTATATAAATTCTGTATTCCGAGTTTTGAGAGTTAGTGAAGGGAAAACCTAAGATTGTTGAAGTGAGTATTGAAGATTACCGAAGTGAGGATCGCTCGGATGCGTGGTGATCACACAAGCCAATCTATAGTGTACAAGGCCTCATCTAGAGGATTTTTGAAGTACAAGAGTTCAGGTACTGTGCACCTTATTTAAACAAAAAGAGAGTAAATTGTTATGCGCGTCCGAGTTAGAAACGAGATCGCATAAATTAACGTAGAAATTAGTTGAATGTCCGTAAATATTATCCCCATGCTAACTGGTCTCACCTTCGCGCTCTAATTATTGATCAAAACTATCTTAATTGGATTATTATGGTATCTGTGTTGAATATTGTTACAATAAAATAAATCCGAGAGTAGACAAGGGGGTTAGAGGGAAATAGGAATAGTCCCTCATTACAATTTTACCAACCTCTGTTTTACAAATTTCTCTATTTCAAGATATGTTTCCTGAAATCAAGAACATTTTACAATTTTCTTCGTAAAATAGCCTCAAAATACTGGAGTGCATTTTCTATTCAACGAAATTTTCTCTTGTGATTCGATTTTTTTTTCCTCCGTATTTTTTAAAATACCGTATTTACTCGAATCTTTCCGCTATGTTAATGCTACTGAAAATCGGGCACCGCTTAGAATTGAAGAGGAAAAAAATGTGTAGAAGGAGGTATTTAGAGTAATTACAACTACATACATGTGTTTAAAAGTTTTAATACTGATAAAATAACTATCGTAAAGCGCACCGCGGTATAATGCACCCCTATATTTTTAAGCTTCTATTCTTAATTTTTAGGTATATTCGCCGCGTATAATGCGCATCTCCATTTTTACTAAGAAACTTGAAACATACGTGAGCAATTCTCTTATGTTTTGAAGTCATTTATTCTAGGTATTATTCCAAGTTGTAGAAACAAATAGAATACTTCTCAAGAGCTACACCCCTTTACGTTCTTATAAAGAATGTGTCATTTCTCTTAAATAAACAGTATTTCGATATAAGTAGAAGCCTAACTTTTTTTTTCTTTCTAAGCTGTCATTTTTATTCCTGGCGTACAACGCGCACCCGTCAATTTCGATCGTATTTTTTATGTTAAAAGTGCGCGTTATACCCTGGATATGAAGGAAATTACTCACTTCTTATTAATTTTCCTTTTAAATTTATTTTAATTTCGTAAAATTGTATATCGATAAATCACATTTTGGAATTTTTTTCAATTTCCACAAAATTTTGTTGGGGATTTGGAACGCGGCTTAGATTCGAATAAATGCGGTATTTCTAGACCTTCGTATGATGGAATGATAATTAGGTCTTAGTGAAGGCGGTCACCCTAAAATGTCTTAACGTTCCACCGGTCGATCGCAATCGGCTTAATGCCTACCCCGGCTTTAAGGTATGGACCAACTGGAGCCGGGCTCATGGCCTCGCCCTCGGTAGAGACCTCGTTTCACTTTTGGCTCTATCTTAATAAGATCATGATTCGGATAATATTAATGGTCAAATATTATTCCCGTTCATATTCTCCAAAAAACAGGGAATTTCAAACTGCATGTCAACCAACAAAAGTGGTCAAACTGATGACCGTTGTCTTGTCCATGTCTAGGCTTAGGCCTAATTCCACAAATAATCATTCAAATCATGTAGTCGAAATGCTGCCATCGGTCGAGCTGGTTTGTACATAGGTTTTTCAGATTGTAAATCGGGCACATTTATTTGTCTCTAATTACCGTTTGACCAAGTATTTGACTATACATGCTATATACCAGGGGTCAGCAAGCTATGGCACGCGTGCCACATGTGGCACGCGGTACAATTCTCGGTGGCACTCTTTACTATTCTGTCAATTTTTGAGTGGATGGAAGTTGATCAATTTGTAATGAACCTGTAATACCTGTCGCTTCCTGCTTACATCTGAAATCCCTTGTCTACCCGCAGACCCGGCTAGACGTGTGGGAGAAACTGAATGATCAACAGACATGATTTCAATCTAATTAATTTATTGTTACCAAAATATCAATCAGACACAATAACAATCTAATTAAGATAGGCGATTAAATAATAAGAGCGCGGAGCTGAGATTCTATAACACGGGGATACTACTACGGACCCTCAACTGAATCTAAGATAGCTTAAATACGCTCAATATAAACTACGTCGCACACTAATAAGCAAGCTCCTAATTTACAAGTTCACGATACATGTACTTTTTATGCAGCGGATCCTACACTTGAATCTTACAGGAGATTTTTATCGGGATTGATCAATGTCGTCGGATCCACTGGTGTAATCCGTTTTCCTGGACAACCCCAAGACCTCTTAATAAATCCACTATCTTTCAATCTTCAACTAAAAAAATAACTCGCAAACTCTTTGCTGACTCCTACTTACCAACCCACAAACTCGCGAAAACAGAATTTATATAATATACTTCATTTACATAATCACGCTTGCTTGGTCGGCGAAAGTTGGTTGAATTGAAATTATTTTCCCCCAGAAGAGTCCCCAAGGTGTTAATATAGTCGGGGATAGATCCGTCACAAACCTTATTTGATAAACATCTTCAGAATTATGGACATTTAGAGAAAAAAATCTGAAAGGTAACTCTCCAGATTAATTTACAGCTACTTTGTAAATTATTGAATATTATTTCTGGGGAGATGTGATTGTTTGAGGGAGAAAATTGCATGTACTTTGCTTTCCGCTTCTGATTCTGCATGCCTAAGTAAAAAGTATTTCCTAATATGAAAAGTATTTAGAGTTTCCGCAAAGAAATTGTTTAACAACTAAATGCTAAAAAACGTATCACAAATTAAAAGTTACTCATTATACCCCTGATTTTGCGATATGAAAACAAAGATGTGCACAAGTTCTAGGTTCGCAATAAAATTTTTATTTAACCATAATGAAGGGAAATACTTATGTTTTATGTTGTCTATTTCTTATTGAATAAATATGCTTAAAAATGTATAATATATGTACAGCTTTAATTTTTTTTTTGTTAAAGAAAAAGTTATATTTTATGCTGTTTATTTTTATGTTAAGATATACCTTTAAATGATGCAAAACTAATATATAACAAAACTATTGACCTATATTCTGTAACTCTGCATGCATTATTGCAGGAATCTCGAATTGTTTAAAAATTGACTTACTGTGTGGCACGCTGAATCATATTGGTAGGGCTTATTTTTGGATAGGGGCCCAGGGTCTTGAAGATATGAAAAAACAAATGATGAATGCCGGGCAGAATGTATTACAAGATGTGATTAGGAGAAATATAAAAAAATTTGTGATTAACATAATTAATTCGTTAATAATCCGTCAATACATCAATTGATTAATAATATAATCCACACACATCCATAAATTGTATGCAAGGAGTTATTTCACAAAATATGTAAGCTCATTTTCACGAAATAAATAACCAATTTAATTTAAGTGTGTATTAGATTAATAACGACATGGTTTATCTAGTTGTTCTATAAATAATTAATATAATTAGGTATTCTAAAAATTAACTAATGATGTTCCATTAAAGTGAAAAATAAACAATTTGACATTAAAACAAGTCCGTTGTCTAATAAATCTACTGCTGATAAATAGTCAAAAGTTTCTCGAGACGTTCATATTAAGTATAACGTATAACAATAAAACATAATTTTGTTAAGAATCAGATTTTTTACAATTAACCGATTTTAGAGAATTTAAATGAAACAAATCCGAATGGACCTTAAAAAGCATATTTCTTTTATTGTAATGCTTGTTACGTATCAAAATTTCCTAGAACTCTATAAGTGACACCATTAATTATTCCTCATTTTTCTAAAAGGATTTTCTTATGTATTACACGTAATTAAAAACGAATAATTGCACTGAATATTTTTTGAACATTTGAATGAGATGTTCCTTTACACTGGCATTTTAAAACTGACATAGAAAAAAAAATCTAAATATTGAATAGCCGAAGTTTAAAATGTTTGTGTAATTTTGGTGCATGCTGATGAAATTTAAAGCAAGTAAAAAAAAACTTTTTTTATTAGTAGTATTAGTTCATTTCATCAAATCCTTTTATTTATTCATTTTGGCATTGTTATTTATTGAATTTTCGTTCCCTCTTAAAATACAATATTAGTATATAAAAATGTTTTATAATTATTCTCAATACGACTAAATTTAAAGAACCCTAATTTTTAATTATTTTGCTGATCATTGATGAAAAAAATAACGCACAGCACCACTTCCTTTAATCTGAAATACATTAAAATGTATTCATTTTTCTATTTTCTTGTTAATAAATTCACACAATTCAAATAAAAAAGTGATATTAAAAATCTTTTTAAAAAATGTGCCAGTTTATAATTTTTTACTTATATAACTTAATGAATTGTTTCCAGAGAATGCAGAATTTTTGGCAGAGGGCAATTTTTAAAACAGAGGACAACAAATTGGGGAGGGATTATTTCGATTCATTAACTTGAAACTACTGTTTTATAATTAATTCAGATCCATCGAATATTAACCAGCATTACACGATATTTAATTGTTTATCCATAGCGCCATCTTGTGAGCGAAGCATGAACAATAATCCATAATTAGTGAAGAAATCGAAAACTATTTTCAGTTTCAGTGAAACTACATAAGAAACACTAACTTATAATTCAGTTTCATTCTACGAAGTTCCGGTGATAGCTCAAGCAAAGCGCCATCTATCAAGAAAACATTGAACTACTAAAAAATTGGATCTGATCCCAATCCTGCGCTGTGTGCTAGCAGAATTTAATGAAGTTGTGTCAGCGCGACCAGAGAAGCAGCGTCGTATAGCCGAATTGCATTTCACTGCTTTTACACAATCCCTTTTAGACCACATTTATTATTTTTTTTCACGGCCATTTATTAACTGTTGGTGTCATTTTGTTTAACTGCAATCATCACAATCTGACGTAAATCACGTGACTAAGGAGGCGTTTCTAAATATGTAAACTTGAATCCGTATTTATCTATCCTCTCTGTCCCTTTCGTGTTTCTGTGCTTAATGTAGTTGATTTGTAAATTCAAAATCACGGTTAAACTATAATCAAAGTTTAGTTTTTCAACAATTAATGATCACCAATCACACATCGTATTGTTTAATAGTTGGAAAATAATTATTTTTGAATTGTAATCGAAAGTTGCAATTAATTTGTGCTGTCAGATCTGGTTTTTATTACTTCTACATGTTCTATGGATTTTTCTAATTGTTCGTAAAAAATCTTCCGAACTTTTTCATTTTGTTCGAATATTTTCGTCGACTTCAAAGGACTAATGTGCAGTGCGGTGTGGGTTCATTTGCTTTTGGAGTTTTAATCCAGGTAATTGTTTCATGTGTCATTTGATTGATTTGCATAAATATTTCATGAAAATTTATCTTTAATTCTGCATCTTTTTAATTTTTTTTTTGTTTAAAAACCATCATTTTTAGGATTATAAATTGTACTACAGTTTTTATATATTTGTATGAATATTATTATAAAATTTGCATATTTCAGTTAATGTTGAATTGCTTTTAATTTTGAATGTTTTATCACTCATGAAAACTTCGAATTCTTTAGATCAACAAAATTTTGACATTTATAAACGTAATTTTTTTTTTGCATAAATTCTAATTATTTTGCTCATTTACTATGTGTAGATTTACAAAGTATGAGAATTTTCTAATTTTATATACTAAATTTATATTTAAATAAAAAGCTAGATGTCACTAAAAAATAGAGAATTTTCTGTCAGTGAAACTAGCTCTCAATTGCTTAATATTTTAATTATTTGACTTATTACAAATTTATAAATATAACTTTTAAAATTAAATATCAATTTATTTTGGAAATAACTTGATTCATATAAATACATGAGTGTACTGTCGAAGACCTTTTTTTTTGGTTACAAATGTATAAATATAGAAATTGTTTTTAAAATATTATCATAAATCCTTCAGACTCTTATTAAAGTTACTTTCCTTTTTATTTGTTAGATTATTTACATTTGTATCCAATTAACTCTACTTGGATTAGTTTTCTTGTAAATTTTGGATGTAAAACTTTTAAATATATTTAAAGAATGTATACATTGTCAGTGATAAATTACTTAAATAATTTCATTCTTGGCTCATTTAAAATTGTTTTGAATTGTAAAGAGTCTAAAGCAGTTTTGTACTCGTAGATGATATTTATCGACATTTCTAACATAAAATAATGCTCGTGACATTTTATAGCTATTTAGTTTGTTTTAAATTATCAGATTTGAATTCTTTAAATAAAGAGTAAGCTATTCATAATGTTTTAAGTTTTATAAAAACCAAACTTTTAAAAATAGCAGTAAGTAATTTAAATTATAAGCATTTGAATGAAATGTATGCATCACACAAAATGAAATATTTTTCATGCAAGACATCTTTTGTACAAAGATCTATAGCAATACATATTTTAAAATATAATGTATGTAATAATATATTAAGAAATTGATTAATTTGTAATTTTCCCTGCTAAGTCTTATATTTATGCATAATATAGATACATGAATAATTAAAGTTAGTTTTTTAGTTTAATAATTGTAAAATAAATGTTCTGAACTATTTTATTAACAAAAAAAGCAAAAGAAATGTATTACTTTTGCAACTAGAATTTTTATTTGGACATCTTTCACGTTAATTTTTCTAATGAAAGGTTTTAATTTTGTGTGAGAAGTTGTGATTCTGTAAAAAATTCCTTTGTTTTTAAACCAATTTTTACATAAATGATTGAATACATATATGGTACAATACATTAAAGTAACTTTTTTGAACCACATGGTTAAAAAAAGATTAAGTTTTAACTCTTAATTTATATATTTTTTAGATTCAGATTGACTCTATTATATTTATGCTATAACTGACATTTCCGCAATTTAAATTAAAAATATCTCAAGGTTTGAGTAAAAGAAAGACACAAGTCTTAAAAAAGCATTATCAGAAAAAAGAAACTTTTAAATATGCTTAAAGCTGCTAAATCATTTTTGTTTCGAAAAGTTTTTTTGATGAATCCCAAACACAGTATGCAAATTTGTATAAAACATGCTGTTTATGTTGTATCATTCTTTGAAATCTAAATGAAGTCTTATATATTCTTACCATAATATGCTTAAAATTAATTTTTGTACATTTTTTTTTATTTGCTTGTGTATATAAAAGGGAAAAAAATTTCAAAGATAAATTTATTTGTTTGCTGATTTCATAGCTTCTTTAAATTTTGTCTATTGTATATAAAATATCAAGATCTATAAAAATTACAAATCTATAAGTTACTTATTTTTGAAATTGGTTAAAATTTTTAATATTTCCAAAGTTTCTTTGAACAAATTATTTAGGCTCCTCAGGATAAAGCAATTATCTATCCAAGTTAATTTTTCTTCATAGTATTAACTAATTTATTTTATGAAACACAGATGCACAATTACTCGTGATATTTTATGAATTATTGCTATATCTCTTCCAATATTTCTCATTTGATGTACAGCCATTTTAACAAAAACAATACCTTTTGTCTCAAAATAATTACCAACACTATTCGTTATCAACCCATGTGGAAAACACATTATTGCTGATATCAACTGTAAAAAATGTGCCCTTCATATTATATACTTTGAGTAAAAAGAAAAATTGATTTTTCTTCATACTGTTTAAAAAAAGGACAAATTTTTCTTCACATTGAAGAAAAGACAGAATCGTGCTTAAATGAATCTCGATTAAATATACAATTTTTCAAAAACTGGGTTAACGACTGCAATGAATATGAAAAAATTAAACCAACCTCAGTAACTGCTGTCACTTTTATTTTCCACTTTACTAGACTGTAGGAATATTTATAATTTAAATTTTCACTTAATTGAACTCTATCAAACCACTTGTTTTATTATATAATTGCATGAAGTAGCCTGATTTTACTGTTTTTTATTATATTTTTAAATGCTTTTTTCATGAAGGCATGAGCTTAAATCTATATAGTAAAGTAGCTCTAAGTAGTGTGAATGTAATAATTCTGCCAGTTCCATAGTATTGGGGGGGGGGACAACTTTTAATTTCATTTTTTTTAGTAAAACTGCATATGTTTCTTCAGGGATAGTATGGTTCTTTGGTTGTATATAAGAAATTTTCTTTTGTTTTATGCTGTGGTGTAACTTAGAATATTTGAGCCCCCTTACATTAGGTTTTGCCTTTAATATTTGATAAATTGGTTAAATATGTACTTGGCATCTATCAGGCTTTGCCCCCCCCCCTCCTTGAACCTTAGTCCCCCCCTTCAGTGAGGGAATGTATGTTGGTAACGCCACTGGTTTTTTTTGTGATACTTCTATGTAAGATTTTGAATTCTGTTCTGTTGAAAGATACTGATATCATCAAACCTTGAATTATTACTTCATATCCTTACTTTTCATGTTATTAATTTTCAAATACCAGTCATTTGAATAAGTGCAATGTGCTCTATTATCAAATACCGAAGAAATAAACTGTAACCATGAAACATTTTTAGAAGTTGGATGCTTTGCATGATTTTAGAATAAAACATTTTATCTTTCCGCTCATTCCATGAAATGTGGCACTTGCACGTTTCAAGCTAACACACAGCCTACCTTTGTTCCATTATGTCTAAAATACAAAAATAAATGGTTCTTAGAACGCCGCTTTGTGACTAAATAAAAGATGAAATATTAGTTTCAGTTCAAAACAGTAAGAACTGGAGCAAGCTATTTCACAATCAAAATATATCTTCCGCTTATTTTCTTAACTGATAAATCGGCGGTCTTGCGTAGGAAGGATCGTCCCGTCCATAAACAGTGTCAGTTTTATCTTTGAAAAAACAATTCTGTAAAGTTTTACTTACCCAACTTTTGGTGATAAGATTTATAGTATCCGAATCAAGTTTACTTTCAAGATATATTCCGGCTCCATTGTAAATAGCCCATTAGAAACGTATCCTCTTGAATAAAAACAATTATTGATTGCTGTAGGCTGTCTCGCTTGTTCACTCATAGAAACTTGGAAACAAAGTGAAATTTTAAGTAAACATTTTAAAAAGCAAGTTCGCCATGAAGTGTCCTTGTTGGCAAAATTAAAAAGAAACGCTTGATAGATTTGGACAATTGATTTCTCTGTGAAGAAAACTCGTTGTCTGTGTTTTTTTGGATTTGATTCATTTAAGTTGTATATCACTGTGTGTGAAGCTTAAAGTAACCTTTTGTTTCAAAATGGCAAATGCTGTATGAGATAAAATAATTCTTCGTATCATTTTTATTGATTTTTCTTCTCTTTGTGTGGAAGAATTTCATTCTCAGAATTCGATTTTTGATTAAAAAGTGGCAAATATCTAAACTTGAAATTGAGAGGGGAAAAAAATTGAGGAGGGAGGAGGTGAATGCTATTTTATTTGTTCTTTCCCCCCCTGATACAAACTTAATGCAGAGCAGTTTTCTTTTTTGAATGTTTATAATGCGCTTATTCTGAAATTTATATCAACAAACACTTTCTTTTTTTGAAAATCATCCAAGGTTTCCAGTTTTTTCGTTATATATTATCTTTTTTGAACAAAAAACATTTGGATGTGTGCCCGAATGTTTTACTACTTTGGCTTCTTTCCTCCATCGTTCTATCATTTCTAAAGTATTTTAGAAATCGGATATGCTATTTTGTGAATTGATGAATTCTCTTATGAGATCTTGCCTACAAATCGTCTTAGTCTCTTGAGATAAATCCGGTTTTAATTTAATGTGTTTTTACATATGACGCATTAATTTTTTGAATGGATGAATCATCTGAGATAGTTGAATGAATAACTAAAATTTTAATTTCGTTAAATGTTATTGGATTTTTTTTTTCATCCTCAGCCACATTGTTGTTGGGTTCAAATGTTTGTTTCTGGTATTTCATTTGTATTAAAAAATTTTCTTTAAAGATTTTACAGAATGTTTTCTTATAAAATGATTTTTTTTTAAAAAATTGGCATTAACAATGAATTAAAACTTATTTTTATAGCTCATCTAGTATATATTTTTATTACTGATGTTTTGTTTGGTTCTATTTGTCATACTTTTCGTTCCAATAATCGTTATTGTTATAATTAATCTATGTATTTATGTGCACATAGATTTGTTACATCCAACGGAACTCTTATTCATTATG
Organism: Trichonephila clavata; assembly: GCA_019973975.1. Classification (NCBI taxonomy): domain Eukaryota; kingdom Metazoa; phylum Arthropoda; class Arachnida; order Araneae; family Nephilidae; genus Trichonephila; species Trichonephila clavata. Next base: position 13,653 of record BMAO01030631.1, on the reverse strand, counting down.
AAATATCGATCATTACTATTGCAATTTCGTTATTTAGTATCCCCCCCTTCGTATTTGGTTTCTTATATATCCATGTAGATTATCAATCATTCAAACGTTGGAAATTATTATTAGTCGGGATCTTGGAAAAAGCGGTTGAAAAATTTGCAACAACATGCCATGTAAGGAATTTTAAAATTTCGAGATAAAAGGAAATGTTTATGGTTCTAAGTTCTAGACTTATCTATGGGAAGTTTTTAGCAATTAGAGTTGAATTCTTTTAAAATGTTATCTAGAAAAAGTGTTCGCAAATGCTTTTTTCGTTCTGTAATGTTCTGTTTTCTGGAATCCATGTTATCTATCCATATATGAAAAAAAAAATTATTAAATAGACCTAAATACAAATTCGACTAATAGTCGATTCAGCTAATCGTTCGTTCAACTGCTGAAATAGTTCTCATCAAATAGAATTTCTTTTGTGACGTTTATCTCTAGTCTACAATCTAGTGATCAATGTTCTGTTCAGTTGAATTGTTAACTTATTGCAATGCGGCATTGTTATTGTTTTTACAAGTAACTTATTTCCTTGCTTCTATTTAACATTATGTTCTTGAAATTCAAAATGGCGGTCAGACCGGTACCTTATTAACAGTCTATTGTGTATTTTTAACGAAACAAGCCTAATTCTATTTTAATTGCATAATACTGATTGAACTATCAAGGTCAGGGGAAAGAGACTTGGGTTTACTGCTGCCATCAGTTTTATACGAAATTCAAACATTCTTTTGACACAGGTATGGATTTGCGTGGCCATATATTTCCGGTCATAAACTCTTCAGCGGTTCGTCTGCGAACAAAAATGAAAGTAAATAAAAAAAAAAGAATATCGTTTCGGTGTTGGAGCAGAAGTCGTGCGTCAGATTCAGCGGAAAAGTCCTTCAAGACCGGAAGGCTGCGGTTCAGGAATTTTTTAAGATTAACGGGTTTGTGAAGGCACATCTGAAGGTCAGCTGCAGACGTAACTTAGGCAAACATAGTTCGAATACCTTTTCCATTGACCATTGTTTGTTTTTATGCAATATTTAAGAATGAATGATTGTACCTGTAGCATACCTTAATAATTTATTCAAATACTTGAATTTTTATTTTTAACTTTATAAAGTAGTACACAACGAGTTAACTGTATTTGTAGCGATATGAACTAATGTTTTGCATTGAAAATTATACATGGATAGTGCAGTATGGATTTCTGTTTTTAATGGAAATGATTTAACTTGCTCACACAGATTGGTCTAGATTTCATAAACTACTTCATAATGTTGTCATTCTACCCGCAGAAATATATTTTAAGAAGAAATAATATACTGATTTGTCTGCATAATACACAAACACATGTTGCTGGGTTTTTTTTTTGAAGGGGGGGGGGATTGTTAGTGTGTATCCAAATTTCTGTATTTTGTCCTGGAAAGAACTATTGTAAATAAAATATTTTTTAGATGCTTATTTGAGTGTTTTCCAAACCAGTGGCGTAGACATGGGTGCGGTATTGGGGGTTCAAACTCTCCTCCCATGTACAGTGACGTAACGGAGAATATTAGCCCCTCCCCCTGCAAAGTCGGGTTTTGCATTTAATATTTTATTAATGGGTTAAGGCTGTTTTCGCCATATGCACAGGAGTGTGAACTTAACGCGGAACACATTTTCGGACAGAAAATTGCTTCAATTTGTATAAAAATTTGGGCCATTGTAATTCATGTATTTGTTTATAATATAGTGTTTTTAAAATTTCAAAATATTTTACAAATAATTAGTTTTTTTTTAACATGTAAAGGAATAGCTCATTTAGCATTATGGTATAGGAGAGAAAAAGCAAAACACATATATGAAAGAAAAAATGAGTCAACTGAAATAAAAATTAGTATGATAAAATAAGTGATTATCTACAGGATAGTGAAGCCAGAATATAATATTAATGTCTTTATTTTTATATTTGAAAAATATTCCGAATTTGGGCCCTATTCTTTAACATTAGCAGAAAACAGCCTTAAATACGAACTTGGCGTCAGTCAGAATTTTGGCCCCCAAGGATTCTGGCACCTTCCCTCGTGATGTGGGGGTTATCGGGGTGCTCGTTATAACACTGCCCGTATACCAAAAGATTGCTAATTTATTGCATAACGTCTGCGTATTTTTTAAAAATGTAAGCCCCTCCCATAAAAGTAGTCTGCTCCAAGCTTAAAAATATTTTATATAGTAGTTATTATTAAGATATCTATAAATCCTTATGTGATAAATCTTATTAAAATTATGTAAATATTCCTTATTTTGATTACTTAAGTTATTGTAGGTGTCAGCAGTCCAGCAGTTAAAACTGCAATCGTATGGTTGGCGACGTGTTAGTCAAATCGAAGGTTTGAGTCCCGAATCCAAATTTCATGGTCGGATTTCAAATCCAAAACCATTTTTAAAGTTAATGGTCAAGGATTTGGTCGACATTTAATTCACATGCAGGGATGTAAATATGAGGGACTGGAGTTACCAGTTATAAGGTGTCATCATCAAACATGTAACAGAGAACAGAGTTACTCTTTATGTAGCTCAAGCGTGACATAAATTTCATCCAATTCAACTCTTTTCAATAAAGAAAAAAATATCATAAATATCGGTTATATATTTTTCCGTTCCCCTCTTTTGCTTTTAAGTGCCGATGAAATTGACCGGTGAAACAAGGTATGCAGATTGGTTTCTTGGAGGTGGTTGCGATCTAGGTCGAAATGTCGAATTTGACTGATTGATGTTGCTATTAATCAAGTATGTATTTCACATGACACATCGTAATTCACATTTTATACATTCGTATCTCTGAAGCTAAACATTAATTCTAGGAATCTTGGCGTAATTTGCATTTAACCTTATGTGTGTAAAGGGTCACCGCGAAAGAAAATTCTAAGAATGCGGAGTTATATTAATCAACCTGTTGAGACACCCATGTCGGATATCAAATTTCAAACCGATCGCATTAAAACAACGTCAAATTGCTAGAAAAGAAAAGAACTGTTGGGAAAATACTTGTGATGAGAATTCGAAATATTGTTGATTAGCTTCTTTTTACGAAACAAAAGCCTATTCCTGTTCTTCCATGTGTGCTATTAAAAACTACTTCAAAAGAAAATTAGTTTTAAGCAATTGACCTTAAAATTGAATTCTCATTAAAATAAATTGCTTTTTTTAGAATTTAAAAAATTTACTTATGCGGAAAAGATGTTCTCTGGGATATAGGTAAAGAGAAAAATAAAATTAATTTTTATGTTCACAGCCATAAAGGGTTGAAGTTAAGGTATTTGAGCTTTTTTTTTATGGTAAAATGTCAAATTATTTTTATTGAAGAAAAATAGATATTGTAATGCATTCTAACATTTATTGGGAAGTGAGGACATCTACTTAATAATTACGAGCAAAAATAACAGGAATCTTAGAATAAAATTTTTTAAAAAAATTTCAGTCGAAATGATAAAGCAGAAGAAAAAATGCTTGTATTGGACTGATTCGAAGGGGCAGGGAGAAGAAAGCTGGGGTTATGAAATGTTGCAAGGCATATTGTACTATTTACTACTCATTTATCAGTAATCATTGATTTAGTTATTTATATTCTGGAAAAATAATTATATTTTGAGTCCAAAATCATCTAACAAAAATTGAGTCTTTTTTCCAATTTTTCAAAAAATTTCTAATATTTAATTTTGTGTGTGTGAAATTATTTTTTTTTCGTCCCACTCTCTATACCACAAAACATCTTTTCCGCATGGTAAGTTCAGTTTGATGACTTTTTAACACCCTTTTATAAACTTCCTTGTATGCAACGGAATCTTTGAATTCAATTTTTACCCACTTTAAAAGGTCAGATTAATTCGAAATTTTGCTCACCTGTCCAGGACCGTTGACAATACAATAATTTAATAATTTTGATCCATTGTCCTGATCAGGATTAACAACTTCCTATTTCCAGATCCCATCCCGCATCTGACGACCCATTTCAGATCCCATTTCCAGATTTGGTGACTAAAAGATTAAGTTGCAAATTAGTTCGATTAACTATAAAATGGTGTTATTTAAACTATAATTTATTTCCCTCTATATAACTTCTATTTTTGTGAATAATTTTTAAAGAAACAAAAAGTAATTAGTATTCTTTGCCATCAGTTTTCACCATTATACATCTTGTTTTAATGATACCATTAAAAGGAAATAATTAAATCAAATATAAAATCTTAATTTTCAATTTCTTTTCGTAGAATAATTTCAATCAGCGAATTATTGTGATTAAAAATCTTTAACCAAAAATGCTAGTCAAAAAAAAAAAAAAAAGATAAAAATGTGTTATTTGGGAAATATTTAGACTTGCTTATATCGGACATATATAAATGAATTTAGAACAAGTAATGTAAAAAAAAAAATTTAAGTCAATTCCTACTGGGGTCAATAAAGAAATTTTATTTTAGTTACTTTTTATTAAATAGTTACTATTAATATAAATATGTATGTACATATGACAGTCACAATATTAAATGACAAAATAGAAAGCGATTTTCCATTTTTTTTCTATATATGGTGTTGGACTATTTTTTTGTTTGTTACTATTTATTCATTAATTAAATTTAATTATTCCAAAATAAAATAGTATAGCAAAAAGGAAATCACGTTTTCAGAAAGTAAGCCATCCCAGGTGGGATTCGAACCCACGACCTTTGAATTAGAAGTCCAACGCGCTATCCATTGCACTATAGGGACACAACGAACGATTTTCCTTTCTATATATGCTGTTGGACTATTATTTTTGTTTGCTACTATTTATTCATTTTTAAATTTAATTAATGAATAAAAAAATTTGAAGAAAAAACTATATTAACATCAAGTGTCATCCATTACAAGTTTTAAAAAATGTATTTCACTTGAATGGATGAATAGAAATTATTTTATTAACGATTGAAAATTTGAACAAGATATATATATTGGGAGAGAATGAACTGATAGTAGGAATTGAAGAAATAAACATATATGGCTGGAAATATATACATAATATGATTTGCTTGAAAAATAGCTGTTTCAATTTATAGATGGTGACAATAATGTGCAATAAAGTTAAAATACTCGCTTTACCTTTTTTTCTAGTTATGTATAGAATAAATAAATCATTTCTACATTTTTTATATGTATTCCACAGTTCGGCCGATCACAAAACGTTTCGAATTCAAATCAAATAACAGACGTAGCGTCAAATCTTTTCGGATGCCTTTCAACCATATATGATGCTGTATTTCAGTAAGTCTGACTTTCGCTGTCGATATGACGTGTCCAATGCCTATAATTCAATGAGTTACTTTTAGTGAATGAAAATTATCTTGGGAGCCGATGACGTATGATTTGCGTCAATCAGTATTTATCCATAAGGGTCAGTGACGCGCAAGTTGACGTTCTGGGAAGAAATTTGCATTATCAGTCATTTCTCAAAAATTTGGCGAGGAGATAGCATTGTTACTTAGGAAACCAACAAAATATATAGCTGTTGTTCGGTTCTTGTTGTAGTAAAAAAGAAATGGGTCGCATTTTTAGATAAATTTTCGAATCGTGCTTAGAAAAGGGAAAGTGTAAGGGGAGGGGAGAGTAAGATCCGTAAGATATTTTTATTGATATTCCTTTTATATTCCGCCAGCTCATCTTTAATGCATTTTCGATTTAGACTAGCGTACTTTTTGTTTGCTTGCATATTTATATTTTTTAACAGTTAATTTCAGGGTCATGTAAACACTTTTTAGGCTTTGCAGGTTGAAATTGTTATTTTTAAGTAAAATATTAATATTGCATCGATGAAAATTAAGTGAAAAATAAATTTCATTTGCCATCGAACAAATTTGTGCCCTTAAAACAAACACCTATTTCAATTTCGGCCCATAATTTTTTGGTTTGGACTAAGCTTTTTTTTTTGGTGTAGTTTTTTAGGCTTGGAATGTGAATGTTTTGCTTGATTTCGTATTGCATTTTTGTTGAAATTTATCTTTCTCTTTTAAAATCTAGAGCCTTGTGTTCCATGATACTTTTTCGCTTCATGGGGCCTTTGTCGACGGTTAAATTTATTTTTAAACACCAAACAGGTGCTTTTTCTTTCTGCATATGCGCCATAAGCACTCAAACTCGTGAATTGTGTGTGGTAAGTTTTTACCAGAATTAATAAATTTTTAGACAATTTTGGCGATTTTTTTCTTTGCATTTTCCGAAACCGAAAAGTGCCTATTTCATTTAGAAAAGTGGTGATGTCTCAAATATTAGTTTGTGATAAAATTTTATTATTTAAGAAATAAAAATTTTGTATCGTACATTAGGATTGGAGCCAAATTCGTTGGTGTGATTTTGAAATCGCGCCAAATAGATTTTAGGCGACTAGTCTAATGTTATCGCCCTAACTTAACGAAATTTTACAACTATTTGGCAGAAAAATCTTTAGCTTATCGATTTCAAATTAGTACCTAAGAAATTGGCTTAAATGAAGGAAATAAAAAGACCACGCCATCCTTTTGGAATGTAGATGGCCTGAGATTTGTCTGTCCTTTTTTTTTTTTTTAGACATTGTGATTCATCCAAATTTCCATTCTAATGGATCAGTTTTAAGATTGATTGTTCTAATCTCTACGAAAAACGAACTCATTTTGAATGGATTACGTTTTAAACAATAGAGTTGACAGTAATTTTTTTCAGTGAGAAAAATGTTTGTTGTGGTCTTTTTTTCTTCTGCCATTTGATTAACTAGTTGAGTAACAGCCTTTTTTATTTGTTCCTGTTCTTCATCATTACCTTGAATTAATTTCTTGTTTCCTAATCGACACAGTTGGCCATCTAACCATTTTGCATCCGAATCCTATGTAAGAATGTTGTCACGAAATTGGTTTATCACGAAGTTTAAGCCTTTGGTTGGTAAAAAAAAATCCTCAAAAATAAATGCTAAAATTGCTCTTCATAAACATATGAATACTGCCATACATATGTATAGGTAAACTGCATATAGGAATATCATATATGCTCTTTATCATAATTATTCATCACGTTACCATAGTTACATGTATGTAATATTTATTTAACGTAAAAACCATATTTGGCCTTTTGTTTTCAGCGTTTGGCAACAGTCCGTCAGAACCCAGCAGCCGTTGACAGATGCGTGTGTTGAAATAAACCACTAAAATGAAAAATATATTGTATAATAAAACTATTAATGACCCTGCAAGAGTTTTTTTTTGAAGTAGCTAAAATGAGTTTAAAGCTTTTTAAATAGTATTTATAACTTAGAAATGATTGTTTAAAAGAACTCGGTTGTTTAAAGTAGTTCCTAAATACATTTGTGTATGTGTTTTCAACGAGGGTGAAATTAAAGTTGAATGAAAAAGTTAGTTTTAGTTAATAAAAAAGCTAGTGTAAGTTTTTATTATAAAATTTGTTTTGTTTGTTTTAACTCTTGATATAGCTTGTTTCGTAATAAAATTGATTCCAAACGTCATCCCTTAATTTTGAGCTGTGTAAATGCAAAATATTACCTTAAAGATATTTTCAATTTAAGGATTTTATTAGTATAAATTCGTAGACTAAGAACATCTGATATTTGTATTGATATTATTTTTGAATATAAAATACTTGAATTCATTTAATCTATCGGCAGCAACGTAAAAAATATGGCGAACTTGTCAAGTGCGTTTGAATTACTTAAGGAATTAACATGTAAACACAGCTATAAGTTTCAGAAGTTTATGAGCATAAACGAGCAGAGTGAAATCTAATTATGTTCGGCAAAGAGTGAAAAGAAATTTAATAAGTTAGTGAAGTGATGTGAAAAAATGAAATGTCTTATGTGCCTTTTAAAAGTCCACCTCTTATAACTTAAAAGCACGCTTTTGTTTATAGTTAAAATCTGTTCCTTTATGAAGAAAAGAAATCCGCTTATGTGAATCAAAATATCCTGCTTCAATTATTATAAAGGGGATGTAGTGGTCATGGTCACGAACTCGTGCCCGGTGTGTCTCGAGTTCGTGACCTAATGCCACTGAAGACCCCAGTGTCCTAGTGTAGAGCGGCTGATGCACGCTGGCGTAGTGTGAAAGTTTGGGGAGGGGTGATAGCTTAGGTGTTAGTTCCCGTGACTTGACCTCAGTTCAAAATTATTAACCCTCAAACTTGGGTCCATTGCCCAAACCCCTCGTGTTGCTTTATTAGCGCGACGTTACCTAACACTCACTCACTCACTCACTCACTCACTCACTCAACTATTATAAAATTAAAGAATTTTTTTTTTATATTTTCAAATTTGTTCCGATTACAATATTTTAAACTCGCAAAAGAGATGTCTTTTTTAATCGCTCTCCTTTTTCTCATTTTGAATTTTATACGTGACTTAGACTACATAAAAAAAATAATAAATGAAGACGGCTAAGCTTCAAAAAGCTCCTGAAACTGATGCAGTATCTACAATATATTTTTCACACTATATGCTCAATTTTTATTCTTTTGAGTTGGAAGTACTGTTGAAAACCTTTTATGATGAATATAAAGGGATAAACAAACCCGTTTCTTTAAATAATACAAATCAGATATGCAAAAGATTTTCTTTTCTTTATGGACCAAGAGAAGGTCCCGGAGGCCTTTTATTCCTATTATGTAGTAATCACCAGCGAGATGTTCAAACAAATCATGTAATTTTTTCTCGTTATGATTCTGAAAACCGTTTAACATCAACTATTTCCCTTGCTCTATCTGATTGAATTAGACTCAATTCAGAGAGTCATATTAGTCTGGCGGCCGAGTTGAGAACTGGCGAGACGTGATTTCGATTGACCGGCGTTGTTAAGTCGTGGTTTCATTAAAGAATCATCGTGCTGAACGAATAGTATACGTTAAATCTCTCAGGGCTCAAAGTCCTCACGTTGAGTGTGTTTCAAAATTACAAGGTCCGTCGCCAATACCCTTTCCTCTTGTGTTTGTTTTATAGTGCGATATAAATAACTCTCCCTCTCTCATTCACTCTCATGTTGACATGGTGGGGAAGCTTTAAGATAAGAGTGCTGCAACGTTTTCCCGCCACGCAACTACGAGATCGACTCTCTATGTAGATAGCATTACGCAATTCACATCCACACGTTCACCCCTAAAATATTGCGAAGTCCTTTCATCTGACATCATGCCGACAACCGAAACCCCGAGTGTAATTCGAGGTGTAAGAAGCGATTGCCCTGCACCAATAGAGTGGAGAGACAGTCCGTTTTGAAACACTCGAAAGAAATGCTGTGTTGCCTCCTTCTTCACAAATAACATTCTGTAGAATGGAAAAAATCAATAGTTTTAAAAACTTGTAACCAAATGTATATATTGTAATTAATAGCTGTGGACAGTGGCGTACGCGGGGGGTGTCCTGGGTGTCCGGACCCCCCCCCCCCTTAAATCCCATTATTTTTTTCGATTGATGATAACCCTGTATATACATAACGTAAAATATTATTAAATACTTGAAATAAACAATTTATTTTATTAATTAATGCTAATTATTAATTCGATAATTTATTTTTTACCGATTTTTGTTAACAAAATCGACAAAATCAGAATTAATTGGTGTTTTCTTGAGGTATGATACGAGTCGGGGACTTTCGACCTTGGACTCCCCCTTGAAAAATATTGTGTGCGCTACTGGCTGTGGACGTAATAAATCATTTAATTTCTTAACTCTCACGCTACCCATCAATACCTTCCTTATCTCTTGACCGTGGTTCAAAATTACGAGGCACCATTGCCAATAGCTCTCGTTCAGCTTCTAGATGCGGCTTCAATAATCATTCATTCAACTCGTGAATATTATCACATGTAATATCAAGTAATGCTCTGCATTCAATCATTGGGGAAATTAAGAAAATTTAAAATAAGGTAATATATATTCTCATCGCTCAAAATATAATATGCTCTATTATTAATTTCTAGTTATATTATTAATTTGTCTAATAATAATTTGTGATTTGATTGCCAATATATATTACTTCAGAAAATGGCACAACACTGCATGTACCATAAATCACTTTCTAGCAAGAATTATTTCATAAAACTTCCAAGTTACGCAATCTTTTTTTCTGATGAACTATTTTCTTAACAATTGGATACATGTCGTGCTTCAATGGCTCTCGCAGTAGGACGTTCCAATTGTAGTTTTATATGGCTAACAACTCATTCGCAGAATTAATAAAAACCCCATTCATCACAACTTTTTTTTCTTCTTTTAGAAGCTCCCTTTTCTAATCAAGAAGTTTCTTTTGTATTTCGGTTTAGATGTGTGGTTTGCTTATCCTCTTGAGAATGATGGTCTTTGAGATATGATAGAAAAAGTGGTTTTTGTATATTTGCTTTGGGGGGGGGGGAGATATGTTTCTGATAAGGCGCGGAAATATTTCTTTCGTTAAGTTTTCGCTCTATCTGTTTTTATTGGTCTGCTTTGTATAAATATGCTATGGTATTTTTTTTTTTGAAAGAACAAGCTGGCTGCAGATATGTTCGAGTGAAACAATAAGGATCATCTGCAATTGTTAGATTATCTACGATCTGGTTAAGATTGTTAGATATGGAGGATTTTTTTTATATTCAAGGGTCACTTTTTACATTCTAGGGCTGAGATTGGGTTAAGGCCCTAAGCTTCGTGGTTGGCATGTACGAACAGAGACGTTTCAAGGCATGTGCCGACTGGGCCCAAGATCAAGGGCTCGGCTTTGGGAGGGGGGGGGAGGCTCGCTTCTTTTTTTGACTCGGTCTCAGGAGATCATGATGATCCCCAAAATTTTAATCTTCTAAGGTTATTTTCGGACACCTTCTCCGTAAAACTGGGAATTTCGGACTGTATAACAATTGGCAACCGTGACAAGACTGCGTTATGTCATAGGCCGTGTTTGCCTATTGGTCAAGGTAACGGACTCGTGGCCGGCGTGTCATGAGTCTGAGCCCAATACCACTGAAGACCCGTCGTGTAGGGGAGCGATGCACGTTAAATCTGTCGAGAGTTCAAACGTCCTCCGTTGGTGAGTTAGAAAATGATGTGTCAGCTCAGGTGTCGTCCTCTTCACTTGACCATGGTTCAAAATTACGCGGACCGTCGCCAAAAGCCCTCGTGTAGCTGAACTGTGCGATGTTAATACTCACTCACTGCATTGTCATGTCCATCGTCATGTCTTGGCCTATCACCATGCACAACCCATTCTTTCTCATTTAGTGAAAAGGCGGCAGTCGGTTTAAGTCTAGGTTTGCGAGATTGTGAGTCTCGCCTATTTATTTTGTTACTGGTTACCGTTTGTACGAATATTTGTCAACGTAATGTAAAAACTGTCTGCTGAAAGAGTCTCGAAAGGGGCCTATTTTTGCATTGGAGCTTAAGGCTTCAAAAAGTCTCAAGGCGTCACTGTGTAGGAGTTGCTCTGGTTTCATCAAACTAGGGCTGAGAATCAAAGCTTCCACGAAGCGTGGCGGGGAGATATTGCGAGTAAGATACCTACTCGGGTGTCGTCATTGTCACTTAACCGTGACCCTTTAAAATTGCTCTGTTCTTTGCCAATGCCCCTCGTAGAGTTTTAAAGCGACGTTAATTGAAACCAATCAATCAAAGGATTAGGTTTCCTAAGGTTAGTATGATTTAATGGCTTAAAGATCTGGAATGGTAATTCTGAGGAAGTAGAGAATGATGCATATTACATTGTTTGTTGTACTTGTCCTTCATTTTGGTACTGAACAAGATTCTTCGTCTTTTGCGTAGATTTCTATGAGATTCTAGAGATATGGCGTAGAATTTTGTGACTGCAGCGTTATACTAATCGAAATCGAGTGGTTTAAAAAAATTTTATTCAATTCTTTTTATGTAATGTCCTTGGTGATTAAGCGGAATCATAATATTAATTGAATTTTTTGCGCTTCAAAAACAATTGATTTGCAATTGTTTCAATAAACAAGTAATGTAAAAAAAATTTTAAGTCAATTCCTACTTAGAATGGTTGAATAGAAAGTATTTTAGACAAGATATACATAGGGAGAGAGCGAACTAATAGTAGGAATTGAAAAAAAACATGATTTGTCTGCATTGCTGTAACAATGCACACCCGGTTTGGATAGTTTCGCTGAAAACCCGGTTTTCGACGACAACTTTTGTCATTGTTTTAACAGTTACATTGGTACAACAATCTAGATAAATCTTAAGTTGGCGTCTAAAACCGGTAATTAATGAGTTAATATTTGAAAAACTATATTAACAAGTGTCATCCACTACAAGTTTAAAAAAAAAATTATTTTAACTTGATTAATGAATAGAATAAATTTTATTAACGATTGAAAATTTGAACAAGATAAATATATATATAGAGAGAGAGAGCTAATAGAGTAGAAATTGAAAAAAATATTTGAAGGCCACAGGGTTATAAAGACGGTGCAAATTATTTAGTACTAGGTTCCCTTAAAAGACCCCTGAGTACTAAAGTTGATCTTACTTTCTTATGCTACACCTAAGTCTCTGGACCTTAATCTTCACTAGGACCCATATAATTTCTTTTAATCGTGATTCTTACAATTATTAATTTTATTGCTGGATTAACCTCGAGGTTGTGGTAATCTAATGGCCATGGTCACGAACTCGTGGCCGGTGTTGTCGAGTCCTGATACTACTGAAGACTGAGGCACGTTAAATCTGTCGTGGCTAAAAGTCTTCGCTTTGATGTTTTGATAATTGAGGTGCTGGCTTGTCACTTGACCGAGGCTCAAAATGGCGATGTCCGTCGCAATGGTATTTGGCGCAGCCAGCCACAGTTCGCTCTTACGCCAAAAAAATTCATCCAACTGTCGCCAATAGTCATTGTGTTGCTTCAGAGTGTGAAGTAAACTGAAATCAAATTTGGAGGCCAATGTCATAAATATGTTGATAAACACTCCCGCTGCATAAACTACTTAACGAAGTAAATTCAGATTTATTCAGCAATCTTTATTCGAAAGTAAGGATTTATGTCGATGCCGCACCCAAAGATGCTCTATAAAATAAGGCTGTATTCTATTTAAGATGTTGCGGTTGTGTTGTTCCTACTCTGAGACACCACATCCAGTCACCACATGGAATTCTGAGTCAACACTCCTTGAGGTTATGTATTTTAAAGGAAAAATAAATATTTCTTTTTCTGCCGGGGAAAAAGTTACTGAAAAATATATGTAGACTGCAAGTATATTACATTGGGTTAAGTTTCGTGTTTTCACTTCGTTAAGGAAAAGATTTTTATTTTTGATATTTCTGATCCAAAAGGACGAGGAATCTATTTGAGGAAAGATCTATTTGAGGAAAGATGTAGAATTATCTGGGCCGGTCTCATTATAAAGACTTTTAGACATATCCCTGAGGAGCTTACCTTTAGATAAGTATAGTACTTACAATCCCAAAGTGCTTGGTGCTCCTTCTCCCCTGGGTTTCCTGTTTTTGCTGAACGGCGGCGACTCGTCCCTTTGGAATGCCTCGGAGACTTGTTTGTATTATGGACCCTCTTTTCTTTTTTGCACTTAGAATTTTTCTAGACCAGATACATGTTTTTGATGTGTAACATCTTTCCTGTCGGTGCTGATATTTGTGGAAGTGATTTCGTG